>JARHVA010003339.1:1632500-1932500 GCA_037957365.1 Torreya grandis
CAATAGTAGTCTTATTCCACTAATCTACTACATGGGTAAAATCGGCGTCTAGGTTTCATAGGTTTTATATCTTTTCTTCTAACCAAGTTATGAATTTTGTATTTCATGGATAAAAATAATAATCTTCCAACCTAGGTAACCAAGAAAATAATATCTCAACCAATTCATATCAAAAGTTTTTGTATATTTCCACATAGATATGCTACTTAATAATTTCCTTCTTAATTTTCCCTATTCTTTTTGGTTCTGCATCAAAATTTTGAATTCGTTCATTGATCCATATCTTTATATATCTTTATCTTGGAAACCATCTCAATATGTTTCAATAAGGTTCCATTTTCATTGCACTATTGTTGTAATAGGTTCCTTGAAACCATTCAAAACATGTTAATTTAGGGATAGTTTGTGCATGAAGTAATGAAAGTAAACATTTAATGGAAATTCATCTTAAATATATATTCATTAACAAACAAAATATGTATATGTATGGATAAACATAAGTTTATTAAAATATGAATAGTTAGTATAACTCATATGATTAACATATTAAAGCAAGCAAATTACTCATGATTCACATAATAATGATAAAATATACATAGGAAAACCATTTTAGATAAATATGTATTAATATTTGTCAAATTAGAACCATATCAAAATATAATTAAGCAATGCATATGGATTTTTACCCAGTTATGTCTCTTCATATTGTATCCTTTTGATATGCTCAAAATGAGTGACTCTTCACATTCTAACATATATTTTTATGCTTATAAATGTTGAATACATATTATATAAAAGATAAATTAAGTGTAAATCATAGACATGTCTAATTGATATACTCTATGATTTTGCTAGCCCTATTCTACACTAAACACTTTTAAAATGTATACTTTGTTTATTTTACCTTATTCAAATTTTTTACTTAGGTTAACCTAGCTTGTATCTTCATTATATCCTAGATACTTATTTTATATCTCTTGATTTTCACCATTAATATTATCTTAAGAATTAGTTAGACCCCATATCCCCTATCTTAGGCATATGATTTGGAATCCTATACCCTTGATATTAAGATTATATTACCATTTACTATTACCATGACTATTTACACCCCCATTTTACATCACCTAGATATAATTTAATGTATGTAATGTCTAATTTGGTCATCTAATAATATCCTAGTTTATATAGAGAATGATAATTATTACCTTGATCATCTTACCCTACATACATTATGTTTAAAGTGATGTGTTTATTATCCCACCATTGGTTATAATTAATTCACATTTCCATATCTCATAGCTTATATGTTTTTATTTCACAATTATATCTTTTCAAATTATATATCCTTGCTTATTAGTGTTATCTTCACATCAGCTACACCATCATTATGCATTATAATGAACCCAATGTGAATATTATTTAACCATTGGTTGGATCATATTGATATTTTTATTTTATCCTTATAATTATATTCACACTAGATTCACCATCATTATTCATTTTGGTGAACCTGGTGTTAATCCTTTCCTGTCATTAGATGGATTTCCATTGCATTTCCATTTCTGGAAACTTAGCTCAATGTACATGCAAATTTTCTAAATCTTTAGGTTTAATTTATTTCCCTAAACATATCTTACCATAAATTTTTTATCCATGAAGAAAGTTTCATTATCAAATATATTAATCACAATATAACTTACATCATTACTATGGAAGTAAACCTTCAAATCATTCCCCTAGATATTGATGCTCATAACATGGCTAAAGATCCCATAGAATAATATATTCTCATTAATTAAAATAGTTGATAAATTATTTATATTTGTATGTGTGTTGAATTTAAACTAATTATTTTCATCATATGCATAAAGATACTTTGGTTCCTTTGGAATCATATTGGGCTTCTACTCTAATTCATTCAATGGTATGACAACTATATTGTCACATTAAAAAGCCTTTAGTTGATTATGCATTATATTAATCATCATTTTACCATCATAAGTCTACTTTTTACCAACCAAGGTTAGGGTAATTGGTCTCATCTATTTTCATGTTAATGATTTAAAAATCATCTCGAATGCTCAACTCAAAGGTGACCAATTGGTTCTACCTTACCATAGTCTTCCATACAGAGTGATAGGATTGTAGATCAAGTGTGGCCTACCAATATCCTCCCACATATATATATAAGAATAATAATAAAACCAATTCCAAATTAAAATACTATATTAGAAATTTCATATCCTATGAGCTCAATATCTATTCATGCATCAACATCCTATGATTTCTTAGTTTTAATATACTAGACCACTTTGTTAGTATGATAACCTTGATATGCAAATTTTATAATATTATACAAGATATTTTCAATATTTTTGGATATATATTCATTTCACAAAGTTTTGAGAAATTATAAAAAATCAATTAATACAATCACAACACCTTCCTGCTTCATAATCTGTATACTTTGCCAATATATTTATGCAACAATGGATATGGTGTCTCCTTCTAATGAAATCTATTATTTTACATCTTAAGGTAAATACACAAATTGATACAATAATCCCATATATATCATAGGATCAACATATTTATCTTATTTCACCTTCCTAATTCCCTAATCCTATGACATTTCTAATGTAGGTAGTTCTTGTTTTGTGCATTAATGTCTAGTAGTTCTTGTATTAATGTATTTTCCTTAGGATAAATATTAATGATTTTTACATTGTGCATTAGATTTTTTTCATTTACTTATCTAATACCAAGTAATATTCAATTTAATGTTGTCCTTCCACTCTACAATACATTTAATATATCTATCTCTGAGGATTAGTGTGGAAGTTTCATTTAGAATTATTATTCTCACCACACAAATAATATTGGGTAGGTTGGTGATCTTATAAATTATCATTATTGTGACCACATTGATATCCTCCTTGGTATACTCTTATATTCTACTAAAATCCACAATCATGAGAATGTTGTATAATAAATTCTCTTTGATACTAGTGTTATGCATTATACCCACCGTACTGATGTTAAGGTGATGTTGGATACTAATTTTATTGTTTTTATTAGGGAATCAAATTGTTCTATGAGGATTCATAATGGTATTATGAAAATAATGATGTCCATCCAAATAGACCCTAGGGTTGATATTAATATTGAGGTAATCAAGGAATACATATAGAACTACCTTGTGTTGCACTTGTCATTTCTACCTCTACACCTCAAAGTCCTTGCATTGGAGTGGGTAACTGATGCACTATGACTACAAAGACATTATTGGTGATCTATTCCTTTAATTTATGTAAATCTCAACAACTCTTTTCATCATGATTGGCTGATTTATGAAAACTATAGTACAAACTCTACAATTTTTGAATGTAATGCTCTAGTATATGACATTTTTTGGTTTCATGCCCTAGTAATATATAAATTTCATAAAATTTTGTCTTGATTTAGGACAAAAGATCCTATGATTCCATTCTCAACCACACTCTATGCACCATAAACCCATTTTAGGTTTATCACCTTCATGAATCTCATCTATCCTCTTCATTGATTCATATATTTTTAATCCATTTTGGCTATAATGACTAAATCATCTCCATAATATTCAAATTACTCCACTGATAGGATAGTTTATCATGCATTGGCCTTCATGAAGAATTAAGACTGTGTAATAAAAAATATGATTATTGATCACAAACTTTCTAAAAATTAGGTAGATTTATCCTTATCCTCCATGATGAAATAAATTTTATTCATCAAATATAATAAGCTATAATAATAGTTATATATATATTATTCACTCCACTGTTATATCTCCTCTAGGTCCTGAATAGACAAGCTTGCACATTTTTTCATTTTAAGTTTTTAAACCACCTATGATTTAACTTTATATATGTCTAGGACATTAACATGTCTCTTATAAATGAATTCTAAATAATTAATTTATAAATATCCTATGATACCACACTTATTTACATCATTAGAATATATTCCCCTAACTTATCATTTCATGTTGTAATTTTATATATTTTTCATAGGGTTCGTACACCCATTACATTTCATCAATAAAAAAAACATGCCTAGATTAAACTATATATTTGGTGCACTTTCAATGGATAATAATGTTTGTTTCACACTAGAAATTATGAATATATGTTGTTACAAAGTAGTCATTATGACTATAGGATTATTCACATTAGTTTTACTAGTGTCTTAAAACTAGCCTCGAAATCAAATCCAACCTCTTCTACACTCTTCTTATCTATAAAATCCTTTGTATCTACACGAATTTTTCCAAAATTATCTATAAACAACTCAAACTAACTTTGACCCATCCCTTCCTTTACACTTTATGTTTTTACCAATGATAAATTAGGCTAGGGGGATGTATACTCAATAAATGAATGATCATTGTCCTATATTATTTTGACTATGATATTGAACCTACTATACTTATACACTTTTTCATAATCTCTTATTATGAATATAATTTCACTGACTCAAACACTTTTCCTCTTAGCTATGATCTACTCCTATATTTTATCTTACTAGTTCAATTTTCTCTTTTCAAATCTTCTTAATTCACTCCTAAATTGCACACATCCACACAACACCTAAAATTACTAATCCATGTTGGTAGGAGAAGGCACTATGGCCTTTTCTACAACCAACATCTTAATTGGAGTAGGTAGTTGACAAATGGATTTTACATGGATTACTTTGACAAATAATTCTTGCATAGCTTAAAATTATAAATAGTCTTGTACAATTTGGTGATATAACTATCAATACTAGCCTCATCCCATTAGTTTACTACATAGGTCCAATCAATGTCAAAGTTTTGTAAGTTTTTTAGATTTTCTGACTAAGTTATGAGTTTTGTATTTCATGTGTAAAAATAATAATACTCCAATTCTGGTAACCAAGTAGCTAATATCTCAACCAATTCACATCAAATGATTTTTTATATTTATCCATATATATGATCCTTAATAATTTCCTTAGTAATTTTCCCTTTTCTTCTTGCTTCTTCTTTGGCAATTTTTTAAATTATTTCATCAATCCATCTCTTTATATCTTTTTGTCTTGATAAACATTTCAACATGTTTCAACAAATATTCATTTTCACTACACTATTGTTATCACAAGTTCATTTAAACCATTCAAAACATGATAATTAAGGGCTAACTAGTGCACTAAGTAAACATTTAATGGTAATTTGATCTAAATATATATTAATTAATAAAAAATAGATATATGAATGAATATACACAAGTTTATTATAATTTTAATGGTCAATATAAACTCATATGATTAACATATTAAATTAATAAAAGTAATCTCTACACACATAAAAATGATAAAAGATATAAATGAAAACCATTCTAGAACAATAAGTATTAATCTTTATTACATCATAACTATATCCAAATACAATTGAGTACTATACATAGTGTTTTAACCAATGATGTCTCTTTATATTCTAATGTTTTGATATGCCAAAAAGGAGTGACTCTTCAAATTTTGACATCTATCATTATTCTTATATAGGTGACATCTAAAATTATGCTTATATAGGATAAATACACAAAAATAATTATGAAAAAGATAAACTAAGTGTAAAGCATACACGTATCCAATAAATATACTCTATGATTTTGTTATCCCTATTCTACAGTCAACACTTTTAGAATTTATACTTTTTTATTTTACCTTATTTACATATTTTATTTAGGATAACCTATCTTGTGTCTTTGTTATATCCTTGATACTTATTTTATATCTCTTACTTTACACCATTAATATTATTTTAAGACCTAGTTATACCCCATATCCCCTATATTAGGCATAGTATTTGGAATCATATACCCTTGATATTAAGAGTGGATTATGATTTACTATATTCATAATTATTTACACCCCATTTTTACATCACCTAGATATCATTTCATGTGTGTAATGTCTAGTTTGGTCATGTAATAATATTTTAATATATAGAGAGGATGATTATTATTACCTTGATCATCTTACCCTAGATAAATTATGTTGAACTTGATGAGTTTATTATCCCACCATTGGTTATAGTTAATTCACATTTGCATATCTCACATCTTATATGCTTTCATTTAACAATTATATCTTATCAAAATTACTTGTTAATGTTATCTTCACATTAGCTACACCATCATTATATATTATAATGAAATTGATGTGAGTATTACTTAACCATTGGTTTGATCATATTAATATTTTAATTTTATCCTTATGGTTATAATCACATTATATTCACCATCATTATTCATCTTAGTGAACTTGACATTAATCCTATCCCAACATTAGATGGATTTCCATTACATTTCCTTTTCTAACATCTTAGCTCAATTGAGATGCAACATTTATAGATCCTTAGGTTTATCTTTTTTTCTAAACTTATCTTCCCATTCATTCCCAATCCATGAATAAATATTCACTATCAAATATCTTAATCATGGTATCACTTACATCATTACTATGAAAGTAAATATTCAAATCATTCCTCTAGATATTGATGCTCATAGCATGGCATAAAATCCCATAGAATAATATATTCCCATTAATTAAAATAATGAAATGATAAGTGATACCATTTTTTAAACTTATAACATGGTCTCAAATCAATATCTCATCTATCATGGTGTTTTTTATGGTAGGGGTGAAGAATAAGAACTTCCCATTGATGTCGCGAATGACACAGACAAAAATCACTATGAATATTTTCCAAACCCTCACACTTATAATGTGGTAAAAAACCTATATAATTTTTACCATTTTGATGATGATTATGGTAGGATAAAATAATATTGTACTCTGATTGATGAAATTTATGGCATGGATGAAAATACCTATGATAATTTTTCCATTTTTAACAACCCTCATTTTAACTCAAGTAATGATGAGGATGGTTTGAATAATTTCTATCAACCATGTACCCCACCCTTGTAAGGACTTAGGTAGGTATGTAATAAAACCTTATATCATATTTAAACCTAACCCCTAAAACCAATTTCTTTCACATCATCAACTCATGAAGAGCACCTAGTTCATATCCCTAACATAAAATGAATAATATATGATGTTTATCTTGATCTCATATATTATAAGACTATTTATACCTATCCTAGAGATATTATTTTAGTTTAAACCCACTCAAAAATTAAAAATATATAAAATTATAAAACTAAAATTGCCTTATTAGTTCACATACATTTTTAAATCACCTTCTTGTACAAAAAAATGCATTGTCTATGACCTATAATATGCTAATAAAGTTATAAATATGATTCTTGTCACATATAGTTATATTGACCATGTCAAAAAAGTGAAATAACTCTAAAATATTCTTTATAACAAATCCAATTACATTGGAAAGATAAAAAAGTGTCGATACACTCTCAAAAATGTTTCTTATAACACATTGTATTGGACAAAATTTAAAAAACTGTCTGTATAATCTTAAAAGTTCTAATTAAAAATAAATAAGTTAAATCAAATTATATAGATGGTACATAAAAATTAATATTAAAATAATATAATTAAAAATATATAAATAATTTAAATACAATAAAAATGAATATAGTCATAATAGATTGTATTGACATAACTGATACCATACAATTTTTTTGAATCACCTCCTATAGGATTTTATATTATCTTTATTTGTAAAATTATCATTTTAATACATATTTACATAGAATATGGAAATAAATGTGATAAATATGTGTTTTATAGGTTAATATAAAACAAAATATTACCATACCTTATATGTTTGGGATTTTTGTGATGCCAATCATTATCTTCATTCATGTGTTTAGGAATTTAAGATTCCAATAGTTATCATATTTTACACTTTAGTACATATTTTAATTCCCATCCTCATATTAGTAAAATATTTAGGGGACTCTTATATTGCCCATACTAATTATTCCTCAACCTTGAAATCATCTCACCCTCACAATTCCTAATTTTAAAGAATCTGACACACATTAAATACAAACAACTTCAACTTCAAGAAATATTTGAAGTTCAGAAAATAATTATGTTTGGCATATGTTATTTTTAGATTATTATTTATATGAGATAGACATTTAATTCACATTTTATTATAACAATTGTATATTTTATTCTAACCTTTATATTACATCTTAGCCTTGATATATACACACTTTAGGGTCTCTTCTCATCAACCTTAACATTTGATATTTGTTCTTTGGTATCTACATATTTTTACACCTTTTGGTGTTTTAGTTATTGATTTGTTTGGTATGACCTTATGAAATTAACTAGGCCCTCCTCATAGACACCCATCTTATTTACTTTTCATTAGGGATCCAATTTCACCCTTTATTACACCTTTTATTTTTATTTGAGCATTTCTTTCATTATTTTTATTTCATACATGTTAAAGTTGCTCCCTTTTGGATTTTTTACTAATTTCTTCGACTAAATTTCTTTGGTATATTTAATCACTATTTCACCCATTGTGTTTTGAAATATTATTACCATAATTTATGTGTCATATATTTATACTACATATATTTATCCTATTATATTTTTAGTTTGTGAATTTCCCTCTAAGACCTTAGATAATACAACCAAGCATTTTTCATAAATTCCCTTTTACTTTATCCCTTTCTCCCACTCTTATTCATATAGATAAGGCAATGGTAAAGAGTGTTGTTTTATCACTTAGAGTCTATTATGTTCTTTTTTGGCATCATTATTAGATTTTATCTACTTAGTCTCATCCACATTTTACCCTCTCTTATGATGCAATCTCAAACCTGTCTATCATTATATCATCTTCCCTTATAAAGTTTTTATAATTAGAGAAAAATAATTGTTCTATTCTCACTTATATATTTTTCTCTATTATCCACTCCATTTTGGGAACACTTGGGTCAATTTAACCATTTTACTCTTCTAAAAAGTTCAAGTATAGGAGTATATAATGTATTGGTCTCTTCATTCAAATAATAAAAATGCATAATATTAAAAATTGAAAGGTAAATAGAAAATATAAAAATTCAAATCACACCAAAATATGTCATAATAGAATTGGCACACCCCTATTCTATTTGAAACTCAAATTCCATAATTTTACTCATGATAAAGTCAAGGTCCATTAAAGTATGATAGGATAGTAGACTAGTATAGGAGGGCTAATATATATCATTCATGCTACCTAATTTCTCACTAAAGTACCTAATACTTAAAGTAGATCAATGCAACTATAAGGGTTCCTAAAAGATGGGTCTTTTTATTTTTATGCATATTATCCTTTATGAGTTGATATTTATACTTCAATAACTAGTTAAATATTTATGCTTGTAGGTTGGGGTTCTTTAGGCCATTGATTTTGAAAACTCTTAATCTTACCAAACTAAATAGGGTGTCATGTTTATATTTAATATGATGTTTTTTCTTTATTAATTCCCTATTTTACATCCAATGATTATTCCCCCTTGAAATGAAAGTTTTTTCTTAATCTCTCCCATATTTTGTATTTCCTATGATTCATTTTTCCAGACATGTTAGGATTATGATTACACTAGAATCCATAGTTAACCCTTTATAATTACCATTTTTTAATATAAGTTTAATATTGTAGTTGTAGTGAGATGTTATTTTAGTCATTGCCTTATCATTATATCATTCCTCTTAGTTATTTTCAAGACCTTCAATTTTATATTCACTTTTTATGGGCCATCTCATTTTGTTTCTCCCTTTCATGATTTCATGTTTCACCATTTTAGTGGTCATATAGTCATGTTTATACTTTTAATTTTTTGAAATTTGGTAACTTGAGTGTGGCTAATGACACCCAATCCATAGGTCCATCTTGCTTGCTCTCATGACCCTCATAAGCATGTTTTCACTAATTCCCAGTCATCCGTAGCCTCCAAAACTAAACCCTTATAGACCTAGATTGATCTTTCCATTATTAATCTATCCCCCTAGGTCTTATCAGCCATAGAAAATAATGCCCAAACTTGGACTACAACACTAAAATGTAGGGTGTGTTATTTTTGGTGTTGTTGTCCAAGTGCATTTTGGCTTCTGATAGTTATATTATTTCAAATCCTTATCCTAATTCATGTTAGCATAACATGAATTCATTTAAACTATGATCATCAAATCACCTATCAAATGCCAATCAAAGTCTATTTAGAAGGGTTAACATTTATTTACAAGAGATAAGCAAGAATAAAAGCAAGACCACTCAAACACTTTTCCCTATTCTCTACATACAATCATCCAATAGTATTTAAATATTGTTCAAACCTTTACACTAGTCCCTATTCATCCCAAGTACACCCAATTTTGTAGTTACTTGAATTTTCATCACACTATTACACCAAGCACTTTAATGGGAGGACTACATATAACTTGATCCCTCCTCAAAGTATTGGTATGTAAGTAGCATTCTCACACATAGGGTGTGAAGTATATATAGTGTATCCTTTAACACTAACCCCTCCTCTTATTTATCTAAATTTTACATTCAAGTTCAAGCACAAAGATGACCTAGGGTATTGAAGACTAAATTAGGTACATAGTGAGCACCATGAAATTTTAAGCTTTGATATTTCATAGGTAAGGTCACACATACCTATCACACAAAATAAAAAAAGCTTAGATCACCAGGACAATAGTGTCAAGATAGGACTATAACACCATAACACAGGATATCCCAATTTTAGTGCTCCTATCTAATCAATAAATAAAATATAGATTCTCGTTTGCAATAATCTCCCAATCTTGTACATAGATTTCCAGACCCTATCTTAGTCAGAATAGCATAGAATTAGATAATTTTAATTTTCTCTCTCTCATTAATATTTTTAGAAAACCCTTAACTACAGTTAAATTTCATAAATTTGTAGCTTATTTATTACATATTATGTATTGATTTTATCTACACAGACCCATTTATTATTTAGTAATTAAACATCTAATTTCCAAAAAAATAATGAATCATTTGGTGAACCTGACTAAACCCCTAAAAACCCTAGGGTAAATTCTTAGCTAATTTTTTCCCATTAATTTTTGAATTTTTTCTTGAAAATCAAACTCAAAAATTCCTCTCAAATTTTAAAATTTTGTAGTAAAATTTTAAAATAAATTTATTTCAAACCCAAGTTACATCTATGATTTTCTAGTAAATTAAACACTTTCCCATAAATTTATAAATTTTTTCTTGAATGCTTAACTTATAAATTTAATTTCAATTTCAAAAACTCATAGTATTTTGCAAAATATTTTTAAAAAATCCCTAGTTGCATGTACTAGCTCTTACTTTGCTTCTTGAGGTATCACCTTACATCCAAAGTCAAAATTGATAAAATGATGTTCATTTATTTAGAAACTTTTCTTACATTTATTGAAAATAATAAGGAAACCATAATGGGTCCTATCATGTACATGAATGATGAAGTCTATCATATGTTAGTACAAAGTTTCATCCTTTGCATTTTATTCTTAATTTTCATCATAAGGGATGATATTATGACATTTATTGCTAAAATCACACAAGATTTTAATATTCCTTTTGCATATTATCTATCTCTCATATGGAAAAAATTTCAAGTTTATCATGCTAAACATGTTAGCAATATTATGTTACAAGTCAAATCTCTTTATGCATTCAGGAACAAAATTATGTTATCTATCCTTTACTTTCTATTTGTTATATGGAAAGGTCTATAGATTTATCATACTAAACACATATAAAATGTTATGTTACATATTAAAATTTTGTATGCATTCATTAAAAATGTCACATTCTTTTTCTCTTACTTGTTATCTTGCCTATGGATTATTATTTATAAGTATATCTTTTTATATATAATCATTCAAATTACATAAATTTCACTCTACATTCATGCTTTATGCCTAAATGCATATTACTCATTGGACATTTTTGAGTATCTCCCTATCATTACTAGACACCAACAAACATTAGAGGTTATATCCATCCCTCCTTCCTTAGAACTTGGTACATCTAGCTCTTATCTCACACCTACTACCATCTCTATGCCTATAGTAGATCATGCAGTCCATGCTATCACCCAAGTTTATGAAGATAGGTAGGTTGATTACACCCATGGCTATAGTTTTCTCACTTAGACTAACATCCCTTTAGACATAGTTTCCATTCTCAAACTCCTTCAACAATCCAATATTTACAAATATGTGTTGTATATAGCCCTTCATAATACCAAAGTTCCTATTTTAGCTGAACCAACTTATGTCACACCTATCCTCAACATAATGTAATGGACTGAAGAACATATTTCCTTTGAGAAAGAGGATTTACCCCCACAAAAAAATATTGCACAACACCTCCCTCTATATATTAAATTATAAATCAATGATGTATGGATAAAATGAGTGTTAGTTGATAATGGTTTAGGACTCAACATCTACAGCATTTCCTTTCTTAAACATCTTAATATACAACCTCATGATCTAGATCATTTTGATATGAACATCAAAGGTTTTGACAACATTCCACAAAAAATCATGGGTTAAATAGGACTTAATCTCACATTAGCTCCCAAGACACTACCAAATACTTACTAAGTCATGCCAAATGACCTCAACTATAATTTATTACTTGGTCATCCTTAGATTCATGATATGCATGTAGTCCCTTCTACACTACATGCTTGTCTCAAATTTAGTCACAAAGGCTACATACATACATGACCAATTGATAACAAACCTTTTAAATGATATTAGGTTGCTGAAAATCCATAAAATTATATTCTACACTTTAATCATGGTTATTTACCTATGAAACCCATTATTCACAATGTACCCTTAGACCATGTAACACATAAAAAAACTCCAAATTCCATAGTATCACCAACACCAAAGCACTAGTTCACCTAAAATTTTATACTTAAATGGCTTAATAAAATGGGATATCATGGTAAAGGCCTTGAAATCAATCCTATTGAGGCATCTACACAACATGGAATACAAGGGCTAGGATATTAGTTTATCTATTCTCATATTAAACCCTTTTTCACCACTTAAAAGCATATCAAGTGTTAGCCACCCACTACATTAATAGATCACACTATTAATCATACTTCAAAATTATCATTAATCTACCCTGATCTCATTGATGATACAATTTCAAAAAACATGTTCACATTAGATGAATTTTCCAATGATGAATCCCTCTTACAATTTCTTGGAGCATATGAGGACCTCCCATCTTGATATCATAAAAATAGGTTTTCTCATGACATAAAATCCCACACATATTTTAGAGAAAGTCTAAACTTACCCTAAGACATACGAATTGATTCAAATGATACTATACTTACCACTCCTTACACACTTGATTATTCCACATTGCTTAATGAAGAAACTATAAATTTCAAATTTAGAACTGATTAAGATCCCTGCATTGTCTTATTAGATATTGGCATTTGAAAGGAAGAAGATATATATATCCATCAAACTTTAATATATTTCCTAGTTTTTTTTACTTGGTCTTACTTAGATATGCCAAGAATTGATACATCTATCACCATCCATCAGATTCCCTTATACCTAAATGTTAAATCAGTTAAGCAAAAAAATTACAAAATACATCCTAAGGTGGCTCTCTTGGTCAAGATGAAATCAAACACCTCTTAGATGATGGCTTGATTTGACTAGTAACATACCCTGAATGGATTTCCAACATAGTCCCTCTAGTCAAACCTAATGAATAAATATGGTCTTCTTTTGATTCTTGAGATTTAAATAAAGCATGCCAAAAAGATGATTTCCCTTTGCCTAATATCAGCATGATCATTAATTATATAGTTGGGTATGAAATGTTATCATTCATGGATGGCTTCACCAGATACAACCAAATCAAGATTTTTGAAGAATATTAGGAAAAAACATCTTTTACAACACCTTGGGGTACATTTTTTAATATTGTCATGCCCTTTAGATTAAAAAATACTAGAGCCACGTATCAACATACCATGACATATATATTTCATGGTTTAATTCACCATATGGTTGAGGATTATGTTGATGATATATTAGCCAAATTCAAATAATGACATCACACTATTGATTTATGAAAGATATTTCATTGACTCAGACAATATAGTGTCTAATTAAATGCAAAGAAATGTGTGTTTGGACTTACATCAGGTAAACTCTAAGGTTTCATTATCTCTCAACATGGCATATAAGTTGATCCTAATAAAATCAAATAAATTATCAATATGCCACCTCCCACCAACTTAAAGTAACTTTTATCCCTACAAGGCAAGATCCAAACAATCCACTATTTTGTAGCTCAACTTGTTGATAAAACTCAATCATTTACTCAACTACTAAAGAAAGATGCCAATTTTATTTGAGACCAAGTTTGTAAAGAAATATTTGATACAATCAAGCAATATCTTCTTAATCCACCCATTTTAGTACCACCTATCCCAAACAAGCCTTTTCTAATATATATCTTAGCAACAAATCATGTATTATGAGCACTCCTAGCATAATATGATGATCAAAATATCAAATGAGTAGTTTATTACATTAGTTACACATTGGTTGATTATGAAAAAAATTACTCCCCAATAGAAGAACTATGTCTAGCATTAGTTTTTGCCACACAAAAACTCAGACATTACATGGTCAATAATGAGACTCAAGTTATCACAAAAGTAGACCCCTTAAAGTTCCTACTAGCCAAACCACATCTTTCTAGTTGCATCACAAAATAGGTTATGCTATTAACAAAATTTTCCTTAAAAATAGTCCTCTAGAAATCAATAATGGGCCAAATCATTACAAACCATTTAGCAACAACACCACTATTAGATACCAACCCTCTTAGTGACACATTCAAAAATGATTTCACCACCTATTCTACTCATTCAGATACTTAGACAATGTCCTTTGATGGCTCCTTATGCACATCTAGTGCAAGGATAGGCATTGTATTTGTTGATCCTTCTAGTTACATAGTTCATATAGCATATTGATTAAGTTTCTCTTGCACCAATAACATAATGAAATATGAAGCACTTATCTTAAGACTATTATTTTCCCAATCTCTCCAAATCAAATCTATCTAAGTCTTTGGTGACTCCTAAATTGTGGTCAATCAAGTCAATGATGTTTATTAAATAAAATGAGAACACCTTATCTCATACTGCAACATGGTATAGTGTCTATCATCACAATTCAAATACTTTTATATTGAGAGAATCCCTATAACATACAATAGACATGCAGATGCAATGGCTAATGTTGCATCTCTAATTCCCATCAACATTAATGATGATCAAGCAATGTTTACAATTAAACTATTACAATCACCATCAATATCCAACATAGATTTTATATCTCGTTCTATCTTATCTACTACATTAAGTTTGGCAACCTTAGAATGGTTCTCTGATATTTATAACTTTCTAAACAAATCTATTACACCAAATACTTTCTCCTAAAATGACAAACGTAAGTTACAAAAACAAGAAATCCATTATGTAATCATTGGTGGGAACCTTTTTAAATGATCCTTATACTAACACTTACTATGATGCTTAATCTCAGTAGAAGCCAAAATTGTTCTAGCTCAAATACATGATAGTGAATGTGGTGGTCACTTTAGCAAAAAAGCCATGTCACATAAATTACTTTGACAAGGATAATACTGGCCTACCATGGAGGATGAATGTTTAAAATATATGAAGTTATGTAATAAATGTCATTGACATAGTAATCTACAACATGTCATGTCACAATAACTATAACCTATCATGTCTCCATGGATGTTCATGTTATTGGGATTTTATCTCATTAGAAAAATTAACCCCAAATCCATCAATGGACATAAGTTCATAATCATAGCTAAAACATACTTTACCAAATGGGTGGAACTAGTTCTACTTCAATCTACCATAGGCAAAGACATTTACAGTTTTATCATGACTCATATTATTTTATGCTTTACCCTACTGACATATATCATTTTTGATAATGGAACATCATTTAATAACAAAATAGTGAAATTTTTTTATACCAAATACAAAATTAAGCACACATTCTCTAATCCATATTACCCACAAGAAAATGGTCAAGCAAAATCTACTAATAAAACTATCAATAGCATTTAGATCAAAATAGTGACAAAATTTAGAGATGATTGGCACAATCAACTAGTTTTATCATTATGGGCCTATCGAAGTATCCATACACCCATAGGAGCTACTCCTTATTCACTCATTTATGACATGAAAGTAATTTTATAATTAGAATTAGAAATACCATCTCTTCATTTCTCCCTTTAAGGTATTCTCACTAATGACCATTATCATGAAAAGCGTCTACACTAGCTTGAATAGTTAGACCATACATTCATTCAAACAATAAAACACCTCAAAATCTACCAACAACATATAAAATGATCCTATAATAAAAGATTTCACACCAAAGAATTCAAAGATAATGATCTTGTCCTCAAATAAAACCTTTGCAATGTCAATGCCAAAGAAGAAATCAAAGGAAAAATCAAACTAAATTGGCTAGGTCTATATATTATTAATGAAAAGATTATCCCTAAAGTGTATTATCTAGCCTCACTTGAAGGAAAAAAACTCAAAAACCTAATGAATATTATGTATTTACATAGATTCCATGTCTAGCATGTCATTTTACATATTATAGTGTACATAATTTCTATTCAAAGCTTTAATATACATTGCTTATTTCAAAAATACAAAAAGAATACAGAAAAAAAAATCCAAAAACATTCAAATAATTCCAAAACATAAAAACATGTTGATTTTATGCATTATCCATGCCTTACATTGCTACTACTATGCTAGACTTATATTTTCTATTCTATGTTATTTTTTATTGATTTATATACATTACCATGCTTTACTTGATCTTATTTGAGTGCGTGTAGTGACATCCATATCCTTGATAATTTAATCTTCCCATTGGGGAGTCATCCTACTTCTACATTTGAGACACACATCAATATAAATACCCACTGGGGGCATATTCAACATGACTACACCATCCAAGTTATGTCATTCCTACACCACACACTCTAGTTATCATGTTGACATACATTACTTACTAAGCTTACATAGATTACCATATCGACATTCACTAGTATCTTGCACTTGTGTATTTCCTAGCATATACCTAGTCTTGTATTAAATGTCTTGCATAGTTTCACTTCTTGCTTTGATCAGTTAGATGTGATTTCACTTATAATATATACATGCTTTCCTTTATATATTCGCATAGTTTGATGTGTTTACATTTTCTCAATTCATGTTTTATGAATTATATAAGCTTTAATACATTTTCCAATGTCTTTTGCTTTCATTCATGTGTGTGCCTTAGGAAATTTGCCAATGTCCTTTATTTGTACTCTTCCATGCATTTTTGTCCTACTTGTGCCAACTTTGTTTATTTTATTTGTATATGTATGTGGCATTTGAATATGCCTTGTATGCCTAATTTCTAGTGTGAGTGTCATGTGCCCATGCCCCTTTATTGCTTGGCCCCTTAGCCACTATTGTATGCTTATTGTTTTTTTCTTTGTATGCTTGTTTCTTGATTACTTTTCTTATTTGTATTTCCATGATCCATATCATGCATTTCCTTGCTTTCTTAGATGGCATGATGGATGTCATGCTCCATCCCTCCTTGATAACAACTAAAAACTAAAAACTAACACTTTTGATTTTAGTTTAGTACATTTCACATGTTATTACATTATTATATCTATATAGGCATACCCTTATTGATCTAATAATATCTCAATACAAACCTTGCTATATCTATACACACTTGTAGGGCTCTTTCTTCTGAGGGTAGTCATTGCAATGTCTTCCTTCCTACCCTCATAAGAGAGGGAAACAAATAGGGGATTTGTTATAGAGATCAAATTTACTAATGGTCAAAAAAGCAATTTTTAGTACACTCAAAATAGAATCTAAACATCAAATGAGGTAAATAGCAAAGAATCCAAAATAGTTACTAGATTTGGATCTAGATAATAGTGGCAAAGTTAGACAACAATGACGTATAGTAGGGTGTCCTATTTTTGATGTTCTTATTTAGATAGTGGAAAAATCATTTTTTCCAAAAATAGATAGAAAAGTGAGTTCAGTAATAGGTTTTCCATCTTAGTATAGTCTAGATTCAACATGTTTTAGTACAATTTTTACTTAGAGAATCTAGATATAGGGGAATCATACACAACATGATGGATCTCACTTTTATTTTAGATTAGGTAGTTGATATAGCTTCTAGATCATAATCGATGTTCTAAACACTAGTGATTAGGGGAAATGTGTGTAGCACATCGATCCTTCCCTTTTTCCAAGTTTGGCTTATTTTCCAAGCATTTATCAACAGTTGCATGCCTTACTCCATCTATAGGGTATTGGAATCCTTTTTCTAGTTTGGATTTCATACAAGCTTAGCTTCCTGAGTACCTAAGTTCTTGAGTTGTATTCCACATAATCCTATTGCACTAGTTTTTGAGTGGCTTTCATACAAGCCTAATATTCATTTTTTGAAATGGCCAAGAGGCCTAATTTCCAACATACATTTAGCTATCCATGCCAACATTGTCAAATCATAGTCCATTCATGCTTCAATATCCATCTCATATGACATCTATTCCATATAGGTATTAATTCATAGCTTTAATTCATGGGGCAATGATGGAGCAAAAGGACTAGATAGCCTTTGTATTCTTGAGCCACCTATTCAAAGGGATTGGACACATAGTCCAAACATTCATTGACACGTGCATGATTCATTAGCTTCACTTAGTAGGCAATGATGGGGCCAAAGGGCATCTCTTTATATTATTGAGCCACTTTAAGGGAATTAATCACTTATCTCCATTCATGATGTTACTTTTGGTATAGCACACACCTAGCATAATCTAGCATCACAAGAGGTTTTGTATTGATTCATGTACCTGATAAGGTGTATTTATTCCTTTCTCTTCCTCTCTCTCTTACCCAACTTTTGTACATTCTTATTTTAAATATAGTGTATCTAGTAAGGACTGATCTACTCTATATTTTTTAATTACATATTCATATTTCACACCATGTTCTCTCTACACACATCCAACATCACACAGCTTCACGATTTTCACCTTTATAGGTAAGTTCAAGTACACTTTTTATTTTTCCTTTATCTTAGTATTTCACTTTGTTGAATCACTATAATAAAGTTGGGGTAAATTTAGTCATATAAAATGAAAAATTTGGTTACTTGAGTGTGGATAATGACACCCAATCTAGAGGTATATCTTGCTTGCTCTCATGACCCTTATAGGCATGTTTTCACTGATTCTCAGTCATCTGTAACCTCTTAAAATGAAGCCTTATGAACCTAAATTTCTCTTTCCATGATTAATATATCCCCTTAGGTCCTGTTGACCATGGAAAATAACACCCAGACTTAGAATAAAGAGTTGAAACCTATGGTGTCTTGTTTCTAGTGTTGTTTTCCAAGTGCATTTTGCCTTCTAATGATCATATTATTCTAAATCTTTATCCTAATTCATATCAGCCTAATGAAAATTAATTTAACCACTGATCATTAAATCCACTATAAAAGGCCATCCAAAGTCCATTTAGAAGGGTTGACATTCATCTACAAGATAGAAGCAAGAATACAAGCAAGACCACTCAAGCACATTTCCCTATTCTCTGCATATAACCATCTAATAGTATTTCAAGCTTGTTCAAACCTTTACAATAGTCCCTAGTCATTATAAGTACACCCAGTTTGAAATTTACTTGCATTTTCATCACACTATTACACTAAGCACTTTAATGGGAGAAATATATATAGATTTATCCCTCCTTAGAGTATTGGTATGTAGGTAGCATGCCCACACATAGGGTGTGATGTGAATTTAGCGTATCCTTTACACACTAACCCCTCCTCTCCTTTCTCCAAATTTTACATTCAATTTCAAGCACAAAGAAAACATAGGGTACTGAAGACTAAATCAGGTACATAGTGAGCTTTGTGGACTTTCAAGCTTCGATATTTCATAGGTAGGGTCACATAGACCTGGTGCACAAAACCTAAAAAGCTTAGTTCCCAAAGAAAACATCATCAATATATGACTACAGTGTTGGAACCTAGGGTGTCCCACTTTTGGCACTCTGATCCAATCAAGAATTAACTCCATATTCCTATTTGTGATAGTCTATCAAGCTTGTACACAAATATCTAGAACCTCTCTTAGTCAGAATAACATAGAATCAAATAAGTTTAATTTTATTTCTCTCGCTACTATTTTTAGAAAATCCCTAACTACAATTAAATTTCACAAATTCATAGCTTATTTATTGCATATTATTTACTTATCTTATCTTCTTAGAACCATTTATTATTTAAGAATTAAACATCTAATTTCCAAAAAATAATAAATCACCTTGTATCACTTTTTCACATTTTTATTGGGTTATATGATTTTGATTTATCCTTAGAGTTTCAATTTTATAATTTTCCCTTGTTATTATCTTTTTCCTTGGATATTTTACTATAATTTAGCCTTATCTTTCCTAGATTACCACTTTTTGGGATTTACAATATTTTTATAAGATATTTTTTCATTTACTTAAGTTTATTGACTATATTGTGTATGTGCACATTTATTTTAATCTATTTTATCCTTATGTCATTATGGTGATCATATGTAGTTTGTGTAGGATAGAGACTATGGAATTCACATGCATAATTTATGCATAAAGCTAAGTTAATGTATGCATATATTAATTCTAGTTTATGTATAATGTTTTTAGTATTTCATTTTAATATTTCATGTTTCTATTCATCTTTCCCATAGAAACATCTCATGCTAAATTATTTTGACACATGATGTTATTTCAATGTGGAATATGTATACATTGGTATTTTTCATATTTAAATCATATTTCATCAAACTTAGACATTTTCAGTTAAGATTAAGAAAGAGAACTATTATTATTAGATTTTTATAGTATAAACTATTTAAAATATTATATTCTGGTTTCACTATTATTAGATTCCAATTTTGATTTTATTGGAATTACATATTATATTTTGTAGATTATAGTTTAAATGTTTTTGAAATTCAAAATTTTTGTGCCCTAACACACAACCCCTATTTTTTTATTTCAAATAGGACCTGCTACTATTTTAATATCATTATTCAAGGTCCTAAAACCCTTAGGTATCCATCATATTGGTTTTAATATGCAAAAGGCTAACGTTGTCCTTAAATGTCTAAATTTACAAAATTTTAAATTATAAAAATCAAAGCTTGGGCATAAATTATGATTTATATTAAACCTTGGACTTTAATAATGTTTATTATAAATTGAATTTATGATTTTCAAAGTAATGGAGCTAATATATTGCATCCTAGTGTTTCTTTTATTTTTGTATGTTACAAGACTATTCACAAAGACTTATAAACTATCTACAACTGGGCCCAACTTTCATTATGATTCCACAAAATCTCTGAGCTCAAAGATTAGGAAAATTAGAAGGATCATGTTAGTCATATATATCCAATCCTCATAAAAAATCCTAAGCATTTTAAGTTTTTGATAAATATCCACATTACTTAGAATGAAACATAGTTTAACAAAAGTTTTATACCTTATTGATAATTGAGTTAGTACAAGTTTTATATGAGGAATTATCACATTAACTAGGACAAAGTTCACTTCACAAAAACTCTAAAGTCCTCTATGTTTCTTATGACCTTAAACCACACCACATGGCATAATTCTATTAAATTATAACTTAGAAGGTCAAATCAAATCCTAATGGCCCTATAGACTTGCATTGTAACTACCTTGAGGTTTTGAGCTTTGAAGGTTTGGAAATTTGTGAAATTATGTTAACCCATAGCTTCAAAGGGGAATATCAAGTCAATGGCCCAGTGACTCCATGGTATTGAGCCTTTGAGTCTCCACATATTTGACATCATAACACACATCAAAATCCTTATACCTAAATCCATCTCATAGGACCTACACAATTCATATTTCAAGAAACTATGGCCCTAAGTCTTTGAGTTCTTACAGTCCTGAGATCACTCCATATGGTTTGATTATGTTAACTCACAAACTTAAAGCATATAAATTAAGATCACAAGTGTGAATACCCTAGGTGAATTATAAATATACAATTGTCACATTTAAAGATATGAATGGCCAAATTACCCAAATGAATTCAATAACTATGTAAAAGGTCAGTAAGTGAGAGATTAACCCCTATCTTAAATAGGATAAATGAACATGAATGAGTTTATTAAAAGTTTTAATTTGGAAAACAAAAAACCCACCAAAGTTGATTGATGAATTTAAATATAAATAAGAATGTCACAAGAATTATGAATTCAATAATTAGGCTTTGGATAATATGTAAAATATAAATAAAGGAAAGTTTCTTCACCATTAATTGAACATTACAATCTTGATCTCTTAAGCAACTAGAAGACTTAGCTTTTTCTAGTGAATATATAAAATATTTTAGATAGATTTCAAAGGAAATATATGGTCCCATTTTAATGAAATGGCATATCCAATACCACCACACATCCATTTTAATTTTACATACTCCATTTATAGAAACACCCCAAATAGAGAAATGATATTAGACAAAAGTGCTATGGAATTCAAGTTTCCATATTATTGAGCCATAAAAAATACAATATATTTAAATAGGATAATTATTAAATTTATGACTTGCTTCTAATCAAAACCATGGGGATCCCTCAAGAAGATGTGAAACTAGAGATAATGCCCTATATCTATTTGTGGTTTTTTCTTTAATGGTACTTTTCATATGGAATGTATGCATCTTATAAAATGGAAAATTATAATTTCATGTGTTTTTGAAATGGAATTTTATAGGCACATTAGGATTCAATGGCCTAAGGTTTCATATAAAAAAGCATCAACTAAAATATAGATTAAGCAAACACTATAAAGGGTGAATTGAAGTAGTGACTATTGAATGGATAGAGGTTAAACCCTAAAGGAGGCATTTCCTCCAACAAAATCATCAAATTCAAGCCTAGTATTAGAAAAACCATGGTACTTATAGATATATTATATGATTTTTATAGTATTTATTATTTATATGTGGAATGAGTCCCATTGTTTTTAATTCTCATAACTTTTGACAAAATTATTACCCTAGGATAGATCTTCAATGCCGAATTAAAGAAATAGATGTTGAAACATAAATAAAGTCCAAATGATGGAAAGTATTATATTTTTTCATAGCTATTAAATTTATTACTTAGGATGATCCAAAGATCCTATAAAGAACTATGGAATCCATCTATATAATATGTGGATAATAGAATCTTTGAAGACTATTATTTCATGTTTTTCTATATATTCAGGAATGAGATTACAAGAATTTGTGAGGAAATTTATCCTAAAGTTTACCAAACCATTCATGGCACTCTAATTCCTTGAATATATAATAATTTGAGAATAAATGTAGCCAAAATGGTAGACTCATTATACTATATATATTGTACCATGATCATAATTAAAAGAAGAAGGGCATCCCCTTTATTCTTACATCACCACATTTCAAAAAAGCTAACTAAATGAGATATTTACCACCATTTATATACTATTGTATATCATTATTCGGGCATGAATCATCCATATTAATACTATAATACCCATTTAAACATTAATTAACTTTAATTTTTTGTAAGGGTATATTTACATCAAGTAAGGAAAGTAAGATCCTCTTATAATTTAAAGGTGGTCTAATTTAGGGAATGGGACCCCAAAGGAAAAATTAGAAAGTATCTTCAAATATTTAATGAGAATAAGGTGGTGACCATTAGATATGGTCACCAAGATTATGAACATGATGATATCTTTTTGAATGTATTAGATGATTCTAAAGTTTAGACCCACATGAGGGATAAATATATGTCAATGATTATTTCCCAAGCCATTAAATATGACCCAAATATTACTAAAGAGTAGGAAAATGAAATAGTAAGGAATTTATAAAAATCCTAAATCCATCAATGGCCCCAAATATAGGCACAAGGCCCAATAAAATAGGATAAACCTTTCTTTCATATAGAAGGAGATACCAATATATAAGAGGGAGAGTCCAACATTCGAAAGGAGAAAAAACTCTAGATTAGAAAGGAAAATCTTAGAGTTCCTTAGTATTCATCCATCCTATACCCATTTAAATTCTATTATATGAGTAAAACCACTATGGTTCAAAGGACTACACCTCCTAAAGATATATAAGCAAGCACATTTTCTTTGGACTCTCTTCTTCCACTTTTAATAGATACATAGGTATGTCTCCCATAGTTTTTGTAAGATTTATTATCATCTATCCAATCCAATCCTCCATAACCTCAATCACATAACAAAGTCCATCTCCAAATATTCTTTCCTCCACCACCATTGTTTCACTTAATATTATTTGGCCACAACATATAGTGGTAGTTCCTATTACTATGGCTCCTTTATTATTTCCACCATCCATATCACCTCATATTCCCCCCATATTCACCTAAAAAAGGATATCTAGAGTCCTCCTTACTTCATTAAAGGTTTGAAAAGTAGAGGAAATACCATTACTCAATTTTTATAATCCAAGATAATCCCTTGATCAAGAAGCAAAAGAAGAACATGAACATGGGATATCACTAATGGATTATCCTAGGGATGAGGAGGAAGGAAATGAAAAAGAAATTATGGGAGAAAAACAATAAGGTAATGTGAGGAAGGAAGCCAAGTTGAGACATAGGAGGAGGCACAACTAGAAAAATCTATATCAATGAGCCTACGAGCATCAAAGAATGATAAAATATAGTTGGATAGTTAGTATAATATATCCTCACTAAAGAGGAAAGATATAATATCAATAAGGTAGTTTATTATTTTTATTCTTCCATTACTATTATAGATAATGGATCCATAAACTTACCACTAACCATTATAAATCCACCATTTTCTAGTTTAATTAATCCATGTATTCTTTCAACATTAACTAAAATAATTTTTTTAATTTGATCAGGTAAATAACTTGGTTTTACAAAAATATAGGAACCATAAAAGTGTTATACAAAATATTAGTAGGGCTCCAAGGATGAACAACAAAAACAATAAAAATAAACTAGTTAACCCCTTAAGCAGTGAAACAACAAAAAATGGATTAGGAGGGGGGACCCTTCGATGGTTATTTTTCATTTTCAAATATCTCCTCAATTACACCCTATTTATTCTTGTAAAATTTGACCCTCATCCTATTATTGGGTCTTTTAGCATCATCTTGGGGGAGGATCATACATGGCCTTTTCTATCTTTGTACCTATAGAGGGGTTTTCTTGATTGGGGTCATGTTGGGGATATCAAGTGGGGGGTATCCATCACCTTTAGTGGATGGTTTTAGATTGAGGTAAAAATAGGTTTTGAAGGGGCCCCGAAACCCTGAAATAGAGAGCTAAATAAAGAACATCTAAGCCCACAGGCTACGCCTAAAAGCCACTACAAAGAAGTAGCAAAAACAGGTTTTAAATGGACCTGAAACCATTAGAGACACATCCGGTCAAAACCCAGAAACAGAAATCTGGTAGCACAACAAACAAAAGATAACAAAAGGAGAATAAAGATCAGTACCAATTTCAAAACCAAAAAGAAGGACCAGATTATTCATCCAGTTCCAGTATCAAGTTCATGGCTTCTTTTCCTTTCAAAGCAGTTTCCTGGGTGGTAACCTCTAGCAAAGCTCCTTTTTGTGTATCTTTCTTTCTGGAACTTTGCCTTGTCCTTTTGCTGGGACCCTCTAGTGCTTTGGTCTCCTCATTGGCACGTTTACCTATATTGATAGCAGTTGCACAAATGTTGGACGTTACTTCCTCCATTTTCTTTTTGTTGTCCTTTATTAGTTCTTGAAGGTTGTTTTCGTAAGCTTTGAGCTTGATAGGGATCTCGCTTAACTGATTTTCCATGTTGTTTACTTTATTCCAAGCAGCTTTCAGAGAATCTTCCAAAGTTTCCACTTTTCTCTTGAGATCAATGATCTCCCTACACAACTAGGAATCAAATTGGGAAGAAGACTCAGCTTTACAGTTAACCCAGGTCATAGGAGTGTGTATTTCATCATTTTGATTCTTCCCTCTCCAATCCTTAAACTTTTTATTGGGGCTATTCCTGGCTTCTTCAAAGAAGTCTTCTTGACTCTTTAGTTCCCACTCATTGATTCTAGTTTGAATTTCCATCTCCATTTTTTGAATATCATCCTAGACAAAAATTTCCTTTTCATTCTTAGAAGTTGGGTCCTCACCAGGATCTTCCTGGATAATATCATCCTCTGACACTTTCTGGTTTTCCTCCATCTCTTCTATTCTGATAGCAGAATCCTCCTTTGTATTGACTTTAACTTTTTCAATTTCCTCAGACCATTCTTCATCATTACTAGAGTTGGTGTCCCAGCTCTCAGTTCCTTCTTCATCCTCTGATTTTTCCTCCTCAGATTCTTCAATTCTCTCTCGACCCCTTTCTTCTTCTACATTTTGTTTATAAGGACTAGGGGTCTTAATTTTGCCTCTCCTACTTACATTTTCATTCTTTTTATTTCTTGACAGCTTATTTTTCCCCTGTTTGGGATACTTAACCAGTGCCCTATTCTTGCAATAGCCTTCAATAAGTAGAATAAGGCCTTCGTGAAGAATAGGGCGCAAATCCTTTTTCCTATGAGCGTAAAGGCTTTGGATCAGGGAGTAGCGAAGATAGAAAGGAAAAGACAAACTAACCTTATGCCTGAAGTGGTTGAGGAAGACAAAGTGGAACTTATGCACTCATTTGCTTCTTCCGTCTAGGATGAAGTACTCCCTAATACAGCTTAGGACGTCCCTCCATATCCCTTTAATCTGGTCCAGCTCATAGAAATCCCCATTTTTGACCAGCTTCTGCTCCTCATCCGTTTTGGGGAACTTACAAAAGGCCTCGTTCAAAATGTTGGTCTACTTGGAAAATTTGAGTCCATCCATTGGCAACCCTGTAACCTCAGCAAGAAAATCCTCAGTTAAATTTACAGTTATACCATGCAAGGTGACCCTGTCGTCAGACCAATTTTTGAAGAAGGCCGTCGTGATATGCGGTTTAGAGCCGTGGAGTCTTTTCATTTAGCTCGTTACATTTCCTTTCTGCAGAATTCTCCACACTTGATGTTTCTCTCTCCATTCTGCACAGCTCTTGGGCTCCTGTTTACGGGGTTCTCCCTTCCTTTCACGCACCTTACTCATTTTCTTTGAATCCCAGTTACTGTGGATATTACCCTAGATCCTCCTGTTGTCAAGTTGATTGGGACATCGACTTTGTTTGTGGCTTTTTAAGATCCGCTTCTCCCACTTGAGGACCTTACTCTTTAATAATTGAGTTCCTTTCCCCAAGCTGCCACTCCTCCTACTCATTATGTTTTTATTACACTCCAATCTTACCTTCTTTTGCATGTGTGGCATTAAGAAGAATGATCACCCTTAAATCCAGGTTCCTTTCTAAGGTTTCATCCCACCTCACTTTTGACCTTCTCGGACAGCACAGTTAGCAAGCCAATCTGCAACACCATTGGCTTCACGGTAGGTGTGGGTGATTTTAATATCTTCAAATTTATTAAAAAGAATTTTCATCTCCTTTACCTTATACTCTATGGTCCATGACACTGTATTCTTATTATTAAGGATATTTATAACATTTAAAGAGTCCCCTTCAAGCCACAGTTTGGAATAACCCGAATCCACAGCTAATTTAAGGGTCTGGAGGGCAGCTGTAGCTTCGGTAATGTGGCAATTAGATATACCAATGGGAATTGCGATAGCATCAATAACCATACCCACATGGTTTCTCAGAACACCACCACAACTAGCATTCCTTGGGTTCCCTTTTGCCGCACCGTCAAAGTTGCCTTTTATCCAACCTTGAGGTGGACTAATCCAAGTAACACCTGATCTGGGGTTATCAAGTTTACCAAGAATAAAATCTGTCCTCAGGGGATTATCCACATTGAGATTAGAGCTTAGATTTTTTTGAGAAGAAAATTTTTCCTTTAGAGCTCTAATGATGTTCTGTCCTACCACCCATCCAGGGAGCTCTTTGTTTCTGAATATATGATTATTTCTTTCCTTCCATATTCCCCACCAGATATGGGGAAGAGTAATTTTCCATAAGATGAGAACTTCAGGATTCTTTGAAGGGCAATACTAGCTTTTGAGAGAAAGTTCAACATTTTTTTGGTGAATCCATGTAATGCCCCACAGATTGAGAACCTCCTTCCAAACAAGCTGAGTGAAGGAACAATTCACAAACAGATGATCTCTATCTTCAAGGTCTCTCTTACACAGAGTACACCTGTTAACAATATTGATTCTGTGTTTCTGTAAATTATCCAGAGTCAAAATTTTGTTTTGGAGAAGGGTCCAGAAAAAGAACTTGATTTTAGGAATGAGCCCCTTAATCTAGGCTCTTGTCCAAAATGGTTTTCTGCCATTTCCCTTAGAGATGAAAATGGAAGAGACTTTAAACTGTCCACTTGGCTCCTGATACCAAACAATTTTATCTTCTTGATTAGGATATAGAGATATAGCATTTAGGGATAATTGAATATCCTTGAGATCTTGATCATAGTCAGTGAGGTTTACCCAAGTGTTGTTCTGCTAGTATTGATTAACCGTTATGCCCACTCTTTGTTTACATCTTTCTATAACATCTTTATCTTGGATTTTTTCCTATAAGGGTTTACCTCTTAACCAAATATCTTCCCAGAATTTCACCTTTTTACCATTACCTACTTTCCATGAACTTCCTTCTTTAAGAACATGTTTTGTTCCCTATACAGCCCCCCAAATAGCAGATGGATGAGAAATATCTGGAGTAGTAAAGAAGTCATGAAGTGACTGTGCCTTAAATAAATACTTATGCATCCATATTTTACTCCACTATTTATTTTCCTGATAGACCCTCCATCCCTGTTTAGCTAAAAGGGCAGTGTTCATACTTCTTATTTTCCTTATACCAAGTCCAACATCCTTAACCGGTTTGCAAATGTTATCCAATGCAATAAGAGGCATTCTCCTTCTCCTCCTCAGAACCTGACCAAAGAAAGTTTCTTTTAATTTTTTCAATTGCTTCAACAAATTTAGAGGGGATTTTGAAAAGACTCAAAGCATACGTAGGTATGCTTTGAAGACTAGCTATGAGGAGAGTTAACTTTCCTCCTTGGCTAAGAAGACATCCTTTCCATCCCGCTAACTTCTTACTAAATTTATTAATAAGACCTTCCCAAAAAGCTTTGGGGGCTTTCAATCCAAAAGGGAGACCAAGGTATATGGAAGGAAAAGAGCCTATGGGGCAATCAAGAATTCTAGCAATTTTGTTTTGTCTATAATCAGGGGTATTAGTAAAGAAAACTACACTTTTATTCTAGTTTATCAGTTGTCATGAGGCAGAGGTGTATAGATTAATTGCTTCCTTAAGAATTCTTGCTTCAGTTACTTCAGACTATCCCATGAAAATAGTATCATCTAGAAATTGACCATGGGAGCAAGTTAAAGGATGCGAAGAGGGTCTCAGACCTTTAAACTGGCCTCTATGAACTAAGTCCCCAAGGTATCATCCCATACTATCTACCATGATAATAAACAAAATAGGGGATATAGGATCCCCTTATCTTAATCCCCTTGTCTATTTCACATTTATGGAATGGACCAGAGATTTAATAGTCATGTCTTCTTGCCTATGCAAGACATTCCATTCTTGAATGAAAATAGATAGGTTTAATCCATCTTCTTAAACCTTATTGTTAAAGATATCTAACTTCTCTTTATTGTATTTCATTTCTTTATAAAAGAGAAAATTACCCTTCTTGGTGACCTCCATATAGGTGCCCTCATCTAGAATAACTAGTTTAGGTTTAGGGACAAACAACTATAGTGGGGGTTTTGGACAAGCTACCTTGGGGGGTCCTAATAGAATGGTAGTAGGATCATGAGGTATGGTCTTCCTTCAATGAATTATCCTAGGCTAAGGAACTATTAACTAATACTGGTCTACATACCAAATTTTTCCTAGTCCAAGAGTTTAATGGAAGTAGTAGAAAGTCCAAATAGGCAATTGATAGAGGCCATATCTTTCATGTGTAGTAGTCTCAAGAAAAATTGATCACATGGGTTTTTGTATCTTAGTCCCTATCTACTATGTGCTAATTTTTATATCATCTACCAAAGTGTGGTAGAAGTTGTGAATGTTCAAAGTTAGTTCCTTAATCAACTTTTACTAAGTTTCCCATACTTATCCAAATGAACTAGACCATCATTAGGACATCATATGAGAATGAATAGACCAGTCAAGTTAAGAAAATTTATATCTTCAATCATAAGGAATTTTAGACCAGTAGATAAATTGGGTTTGTTAATTTTAACCTCAAAAACATCTCTAACAAATTTGGTGCTTCCATGACTTTTGTGCTTTAAGTTATAGGCCTTCAAAGTTGGACCTACAACATAAGATGTTTGTGCTAACATTAAGATGAAGCTTAGGCAAGAATATGTCTTTTCTTAAGATTGATAGTTTGTAGGATGTCAAATAAATATATGTAGATGTAAAATTATGGTTGTGTAGATGTAAATTTTAAGTCTTAGTAAATAACCTTTGGTTTTTAAACCAAACAAAATCTAACAGTCCTCATTCAATCATACATCTCGATCCAATAGAGAAAAATGGGTCAAATATTATGAGAGCTTGAGAGGCTACCATATGACATAAGTGTGTGGATATTGACAAAATATTAAGGGCTTATATTAAAGCATACTAATGATTTGATGGAATGAAATAACTAACAAACTAATAGTATGATCTTGAGAATCAGTGCAAGATTGCCAAGTAGCACTAGTGGGGATAAAGTTGATAATTCAAATATAGATTTAAGGGATGGCACTAGTTCATACTTAGAAAATCCAATGGAGTGAGGAAAATGATGACATAAGTGGGACCAAATGAATCCAAGGAGCTAATGAGTCAAGTATAAGTGGTACAATCATGTTTAGTTGTAAAAATATCAATAGATCATGGGCATCTATGCACAGATAGATCAATGGAGTGAGGCAAAGTCAATGAGTCAAAAATATATCTAAAAATAATAAGAACAGATAAATTTGGACACCATTATAGATAGCTTGAGTTGGAAATTGACAACTAATGAGTGAGAGCGAGCTCAGGACATTTTTGATGAAATTTAAAGAAGTTATTTTGGACATAGGAAAAACAAATGTAGAAGAGTAAAAATCAAAGTTGAAAAAGATCTAAATGAGGGCCATAGTTTAGATACCAAGAATTACCATTAATTCTCCATATAATAAATCTTTTGGGTATAATACAAAAGGCAAGGATAGACTAGTGACTGTGTGAAAACCAATGGTCTAAGATTGATTTTCACATATAGTGGACCTATGTCTCACCTCACTATGGTTCACATTTTCAAGTTTAGATGGCCTAATAATGTAGATGTGGAATATTTATTCCAATTACAAGACATGATCCTTGTTATTAGATCATTAGATGATATCATGGAGTTCTAAAAGAATATCTTGTAGTTGGCTAAGAGAAGTGAGCTTTCAATTATTTTACAAGGCCTTTGAAATTATGCATTTTTTATAAGACTATGACTTAGTAACATCCTTGAATTGGTGATAATCCATTAGAAGTATTTGGGCCTTTTCTAAATCATAATTCTCTCTCTCTCTCTCTCTCTCTCTCTCTCTCTCTCTCTCTCTCTCTCTCTCTCTCTCTCTCTCTCTCTCTCTCTCTCTCTCTCTCTCTCTCTCTCTCTCTCTCTCTCTCTCTCTAGATGGCCTAATAATGTAGATGTGGAATATTTATTCCAATTCCAAGACACGATCCTTGTTATTAGATCATTAGATGATATCATGGAGTTCTAAAAGAATATCTTGTAGTTGGCTAAGAGAAGTGAGCTTTCAATTATTTTACAAGGCCTTTGAAATTATGCATTTTTATAAGACTATGACTTAGTAACATCATTGAATTGGTGATAATCCATTAGAAGTATTTGGGCCTTTTCTAAATCATAATTCTCTCTCTCTCTCTCTCTCTCTCTCTCTCTCTCTCTCTCTCTCTCTCTCTCTCTCTCTCTCTCTCTCTCTCTCTCTCTCTCTCTCTCTCTCTCTCTCTCTCTCTCTCTCTCTCTCTCTCTCTCTCTTATTTTTATATAAATGTAGGCTTTTATGCCTTGTAAATGGCTTGATAATCCATTTTTTGGGCATGACTAGACTCTACCTAGATTTGATCTTTGTAACCTCTTATGATAAATAAAGGACTCTATTTAGATTTTATTATTTTGGTATAGTGTGTCAATGTTAGATTGATTTACATATGTGGTAGAAATCTCTCCCTTGTCAAATCTTGATCTCACATAGCAACTAGATTATATTATTTTACAAGTCATGCTTAGTGTTAAATGTCATTGGATTAAAGCTAACAAGTGGATACATTTACTAGTTAGTGCCTTAAACCAGGCCTCCCCATCAATTAATTTGTGTTTTTATCATTTGGTTAACCTTTACATGAAATATCAATGCATAAACAACCATTTGGAGTTTCAAATCTGATCTCATTAGTGTTTTTTAAATGTTCAGAAAGAGTGGATGAATAATTACATTACTGGTGCATCACCTCATTTACATGTTTTCATGCTTTATTACCTGTCTATTTCTCTATTTTCTCATTTATTTTTAGTTTAAGTGATATATCTATAATTAAACTATCCTTCTTTTGAGGCTTGATCCATTATTAGGATACCTACAGCTTAGGAGTAGTCCCATGTTGGTCTAGATTTGAGTAGAAGACATGAACAATCCCCTTGCTTAGCTAGGGTACAATATAGAACCCCAATAGTGTTGGCATGCCTAGTGGGATGATTGGAGATTTTATCAGTGAAATTTTAGTTTCAATAGTGTTATTAATTAAGAATTTGGTGATTCTAAGCTCAAGAAATTACTTCTAAAGTCTAGACAGTTTCAAGTATGTTCATTTTCATTGCACTACCCTGATGTTATTTTCATGGCTATGTATGAAGTAAATCGCTATGCATTACATCCTTATCATCCCTATGATGGATCATACCAGACTTTTCATGATCTATATGAGCCTTGTTATGAGCCTAATCAGCCTTGCCAAGAGTTTTATCAGAGCCATGATGAGCCTTATCAAGTTTCCCATGATCTTTATTACCAAGAGCATGACTCTTACCCTCCTTATGAACCATATCAGTTTAAAGACCAGATTTAACCTTTCCCATATGGATATGATTTTTTATATGAATAACCTCATCTCTAAGAGAGAATGGATGAAATAGAGCTTAAATTTATAGAATTTGCAAGAAAAGTTTGTTTAGATTCTTAGTGCGAGGAATTGAATGAGTAGTTTTTTTAGAATGTGTCTAATGATCTAGAGGAAAGGCTTATGTTTTATATATTTGTATTATAAAATTTAGAGGCTTGTGAGAGATAAAAAATTTATTTGGATTAGTTTTCTCAAGAACCCTCTTGTATTCCTTACCAATATTCTTGTATTCCTTATTCTGATAAGGTTATTGACCATACCCAGTGTGAGCCAATGGTGATTCATAGTTAGAGTAAAAAGCCTATTCAAGAGGATAAAACTTATTATAGTCCCCTTTCTTCACCACTTACCCCTCAATATCAAGTTTTCCATGAGGACAAAAAGGTTTCAAACCTTGATGAAGTGTTAGCCAAGTGGAAGGAGTATAATATAGAAGTTTTCAAAAGTTTCTCTTTCCCTCCTCTTTAAGAACCCCTATATAATTTATTTACTCCAAAGATCCAAATATATGATCATGATCAACCTTACATACAATCCCCACTCGTTTCCCCTTAAAATCCCAGAGCCTTTCCTTCTTGGAGAGCCATTCAAGAGGTAAAGAAAATAGAAGAGGAGGTGAAGGGATCCAAGAAGAGCAATTTTAGGAGAAAAATTAGGTACCTATGATAACTTATTTAGTACTCTCGCATCTTGGTAAATATTTTCTAGGGTCTACTATGCCACTCTTGGAAGAAGATCCCTCTCCTTTGTGAGATAAATCAAGAAGATGTAGTTAATGAGATAGAAAATAATGATGAATTCAATTACCAAGGAGAGGAGATCATTATGGGGACACCACTTGGAAAGATTAAGCATGTCTTAGTCTTTCATAACGTCAAATAGGATGAGATGTAGGAGGATGTGTAAATTGGAGATGAGATCTAATAGGAAGAAGTTTTAGATGTGCATCAAGAGGTTATTTTTTAAGAACTTATTAATTATATATTAATTGTCTAAGTTAAATTTTTTTCTCAAGATCTTGTGGTAGCTGATATAAATCAAGTATAGGCTCATCTTTCTTTGGAAGGTATCCATGAGGACAACTCACACAACACCATTTCTAAGGTAGAGAGCATTCTTAAAGAAGAAGACCATTGGCAGTAGTTGTACCATGATGTCATGAGTGAAATTGAATAGTTTAAGATGACATATCCTAATGAAAAAATAGTGTAGTAGGTTGAATTTTCATTTGGGGATTTCATTAATGTTCTAGAGCTTCAAGAAGATAATGTTACTCTAGGGATGCCAAAATATAGTGAGAAAGTATATCTTGATATGGAAAGAATCCATGAAGAATTGATATAGGATGATGTCATAAATGAGATTGAGATCTCTCTAGCAGAGGAAGATCTAGATAATTTTCAGGCTAATCCTATTTAAGTTGATCAAAGTGAAGAGCAAAAGGATGATTGGTAGCTATATTTTGAAACTATGCAAGAGATTGAAGAGCTTTATAAGGATATGTTTCCCATTGGAGAACATGATATTGGGAATTTTGATCAAGAATCACCTATTCAAGATCATGATATAATTTGGGTTGACTATTCATATCTCTTTGAAAAGCTAGATGAGCTTGCAATAGTTGATAAGAAGAATAAGGTCACTCAAAGATAATGCATAGATGAGATGTCACTTTACAATGTTGTACTTGAAAAGAAACATTAAAAGGATCCAAAAGTACAAGATGGATTTTTTTTTTTTAGTGATTGGTTTACTATCAATGGCTTATTTTAGAATATGTTAAGAGAAATAATTGGTAAAAAGAGTGCCTCTTCTAAGGGCATGTTCAATAAACCCCCTAATTTGCAACTTGTACCTTCTCTTAGAATGAATAAGTTCATGAATTTCCATTTTTATCCTAGTGAATCATGTTTTGTCATAATTAATTAAATTAATTTGTTTATATTTTGTCCTAGATAAGTTATTTATTTGTACATTTGGTTTTTTTAGGTTAGTTTCCCTGCTTTTCTTTATTTTTTTCCCTATTTGGTGGAGTCCATTATCTTTGTTAGTCAAGAGGTTTTTTGTAGTCATGGAATAGATGTGTTATATTTTATAAGTCAAAGGTCATGTATATTGTCTAAGTTCAAGCATAGTAGGCATGCTACCCATCCAAGTCACCAAAGATGTTGACCAATTTTGGTCTACATACCAAATTTTTCCTAGTCCCAGAATTTAGTGGAAGTAGCAAAAAGTCTAAATAGGTAATTTTTAGAGGCCATATATCTCACATATGGTATTCTCAAGAAAAAGTGATCACATGGGTTTATCCATCTTGGTCCCTAGTTGATATATGTTAAGTTTTAGATCATACATAAAAGTGTGGTAGAAGTTGTGCATGTTCAAAGTTGGCTCCTCAATCATATTTTTCTAAGTTTACCATACTTAGCCAAATGAACTAGACCATTTTCAAGATGTCATGTAGGAATGAATAGACCAGTCAAGTTGAAAATTTTATATCTTCACTTAGAAGGCTTTTGAGACTAGCAGATCAATTGGATTTATTCATTTTCACCTCAAGAACATCTCCAGCAAATTTGATAGCTCCATGAATTTTGTGATTTAAGTTATAGGCCTTCAAAGTTGGACCTACAACATAAGAAATTCATGTTAATGTCAAAATGAAGCTCAGGAAAAAAAATATTTGTGCTTATGATTGATAGTTTATGGCACATCAAATACATTTGTACAAATGTCAAATAATGGTCATAAAAACATCAATTTTAAGACTTGATAAATAGCCATTGGTTTTCAAAACAAAGATCTAATGGTCCTTTCTCAATCATACATCTTGATCTAATAGAGAAAAATAAGTCAAACAATTAGAGAGATCAAGAGGCTACCACATGACATAAGCACGTGGATCCTAACATAAGATCAAGGGCTCATGTTCAATCATACCAATGATATGATAGAGTGAAATAACTAGTAGATTGATAACAAGATCCTGAGAATCAATGTGGGATTACTAAGTGGCACCAGTGAGGATAGAGTTGATAATTATAAGATAGATCTACGTGTCAAGAATTAAAACCTTTAAACTAGTTTTAATATGACCATAAATCAAATCTAAATTATGTAATAATATGCATCATGGAAAAATTCTTCAAATCATAGATATTATGAAAGCATAAATTAAGAGAACAAGATAAAAACACACATAACATAGATCTATTATGGTTCACCCAATATGGGCTACATCCACCAAGAAAGTCTTGAAATAAAATAGAAATCTAAAAAATAAGATTACAATGAACTCTCATAGAGATAAAAAATCTCTTGTAGAAAATGCTGCACAAATAAATGTTGCACTTTCACCTACACCTACATGATATTATATCTCAAAAGTTTCTATACCACACCATGAAATAAACACATAAACTTTGCAAAAATATCTATACTTTGACTCTAATCCTCAAAGCCACACTCTTCAAATAAACCATCAAAGTCTAAAGGCCTCACCACACCCTATATATTTAGTAAATGAAGGAAAATCCATAAAAAGAGGAGAAATTGTGTCATACTTATCAAAGATAAGCATCATCCACTAAGGACACCTTAGTTCCACCTCATCAAGCTCATCCAAATTCCCATCTAATAAGTAACATGCCAAAATAGAGTCTCAATCTTTTAAGGCACATTTTCCAACAACATGTGATCACAACCAACTCCTAGAAACAAGGAAAGGCATCCCTTTTTATAATTAAAAAAACTAGCTCCATAAGATAAAGGAAGTCAACATGGGAAAAATAAATATAATAACTAACTCCATAAAATATGAAAACATAAAAATTAGAAAATATAAAGAATATTCCACTCACATGTGGAGTAATGTTCCACAAAATGTGGAGCAAGGAAAACTATGCTCCCCACATTTGTGGAGCTTTCTTGGCACCCAAAATAAACTCCTAATGTCATGTGATATCCCCAAAGGGATCCACACTCAAAAATATCCCACTTGGAGATTGTTTTTCATAAATAGAATCTATCACTTCTCCATGACCACTAAGTCCAAGTAAATTTAAACATAGTCTCAATTTGTCCAATGTGACCACCTTGGTCATCATATTGGTAGGATGTTGAATAGTATGAATGTTCTCCAGATTCACCAAGTTCTCCTCTAAAGTTATCTTTATGAAGTGATAATGTAACTACATGTGTTTCATCTTTGAGTGGAAATTGGAGCTCTTTGCCAAATGAATAACACTTTGACTATCACTGTGTAGTCTCCCAACTTCCTGCTCATGCCCCAAATCTCAAAATAATTCTTATAACCAAATAATATCCTTGATAGACTCTATGGTATCAACATACTCTACCTCTATGATTGATAAATCCATAACTTTTTATATCCTAGAAATCCAACTAACCATTTTATCTTCAATAGTAAAAATATAACCTATAATACTTGTCTTTATATATATCCCCTACCATATCTAAGTCCACATAGCCATGAAAATTGGTATCTAATCCACCATAGCATAATTTGAAATCCATGGTTCCTCTCAAATACCAAATAATCCATTTCACTTCTTGTCAATGCTCTTAACAAGGATCCCTCATATACCTACTCACAACTCCCACTACTTGGGTAATATCTAGCCTAGTATAAACCATATCATACATCAAGTTTCCAACTTCTGATGAGTAAGGTACCTTGGACATCTTAATATTTTCATATTTCATTTGGAACACTACTTTGATAATATAAAGTGGCCTTCTAAAGGAGTACAAATAGATTTAGCATCTAACATGCTAAACCTTTCCAAGACTTTCTTCACATACTTTGGTTGGGATAAGATTAACTTCCTCTCCTTTCTATCATGACTAATCCTCATACCAAGGATTTTCTTTACATCATGTAAATCCTTCATATAAAAGGAGTCACTAAGATATTTATTGGGCATAATAATATGTTATATATTCTTTCCTATAACTAACATGTCATCAACATACAAGCATAATATAATAAAGGAACCATCATTAAAATATTTGATGTACATGTAATGGTTAGAATGACACCTTTGATATTCTTATTCTAACATAATATAATTAAATTTCTTATACCATTATCATAGAGATTGTTCTAGGCCATACAAGCTCTTCTTTAGTCTACACACATAGTTCTCCTTCCCTTTGACCTCATATCCCTCTGGCTACTTCATATATAATTCTTCATCCAAATCACCATGAAGAAAATATATTTTCACACCTAGATATTCTAAGTGCAAATCCTCAACTATAACTAAACCAAGGATAGCCTTAATAGAATTCTTTTTTATGATAAAAGAGAAAATCTCATCAAAATCAATACCTAATTTTTTTGAAAACCCCTTGACCACCATCCTAGCCTTATACCTTTTTCTCCCTTCATCCTCTTCCTTTATCTTGAATATCCAATTGTTTGGAAATTCACTCTTGCCTTTGGGTAGCCTTACCAAATCCCACATTTAGTTCTCCATGAGAGATCTATGTTCCTCATCCATGGCATGTTCCCATTTCATCCTGGCATCTACTTGCATTGCTTCCTCATAACAGTCTATTTATTCATTGTTAGTGAGTAACAAATAATTGAAAGAAGAATAAAAACATTTGGGTGCTCTTCTCACCCTAGAAGTACTTCTTACCATAGGAGTTTGGGGTCCTTATGTAGAAGGTTCCTGAATTGAATCATTGGATACTTTGCCATCCGCAATGTCATCCAATACTATGTACTCTTTTTGTTCCTATTCCTATTCCTACAACTAATATTTATACATGACTTTTTCATTAAAGACTACATCTCTAGACAAAAATATTTTCTTATCTTTAATGATCCATAAACAAAAACCAAAGTCATCCTCACCATAACCAATAAAATGTGGATTTCTATGATTTAGCCTCTAACTTGGTCTTATCCCCTTTATTGATGAGGGAAAAAGCCTTGGATATAAATACTCTAAGAAAATAATAATCAACATTCTTACTAGACCAAGCTTGTTCAGGAATGCCTCCATCCAAAGGCATAGAAGTCCCTCTTCTTAATCAGATATACTATCATGCTAACTACTTCTACCCAAAACTATAAAGGTAACCCTACATATAACCTCATGCTCTTAGTACATTCCATTATTATTAGATTCATCCTTTCAAATATCCCATTCTATTATGGAGTTCCTAGAACCATCCTTTGCCTATATATTCCATTGTTAGAACAATAATCAAAGAAAACATTACTACAATACTCACCTCCATTATCTAATATGAGACATTTCAACTTGAGACATGTTTCATTCTCAACTAAGGCTTTCCACTTCTTAATAGTGTTAAATACATTAGATTTATTTTTAATGCAATAAACCCAAAATTTTGTAGTTGCATCATCAATAAAATTAACATAATAATTACATCCACCAATAAAAGATACCTAAGCTAGTCCCCATAGATCTGAGTGTGCCAAATCTAACTTGAGCTCTTTCTTTGTGGGTCCAACCTTTAGGAGCTTAACCCACATCTATTTCCCATACACACAATTCTCATAGAAGTCTAGACTTAGATATTTTAATCTAGACAACTTTTCTTTTAAGATCTCCATGTCCTTATGGCTCATATGATTGAGCCTGTAGCACCACATAGTTACATCTCCATCTATAAAAACTAAATCAAGAGAATCAACAATACTAGTCAAATATAAATTAAAAAATGTATTACCTCTCAAGATCACAATAGCACCTTTGGTAACTTTCCAATAATCTATAATAAACAATACTAAACATCCCTCATTACCCAATTGCCCCACTAAAACCAAATTCTATCTCAACATAGGCATGTGTCTAAAAATTTAAGGATACATGTATTCCAATTATAAATTTTAACATGAGAAAAACCTTTTCCTACTATCTCACATGGTTCATCATCACCAAGATAAACATGTCCTATATTTTCTTGAGCATAATCAGTAAAATAATGCCTATGTGGGGTGGCATGAAAAGAAGCCCCTAAATCTAATACCTAAGACTCAAAAAATTATCCATATAAATAATTAAACTATCCTAAAATTATTTAATTGATGTCACATTTACCTCATTTGTTTCATACTTACTAGAATTCTTATCTCAAAATGACTAACAATCATTCTTTGAGTGTCCACTCTTCTCACAATGCCAACATATCATCTTGGATGTAGATCTAGACTTAGATCTACCTTTTGACTTTCCACAATTGCATTTTCTCTTGTACGTTTACCTCCCTATAGTATCAATAGACAAATAATTACTTGAAGATGATTCACCAGTGATTTTCCTTCACATCTCCTCACTAAGAATCACACCTACAATATCCTCAAAGTTCAAACTTCCCTTGGTAGGGAAAAAATTACTCACATCCATAAACAAAATATCCCAACTATTAGGCAAAGAACATAAGATTATCATAGTTCTAAATTCATCATCAAACTTTATTCTAACTAAATTTAGCATACTTACAACCATATTGAAATTTTTAAGATGATTATTAATTAAACCATTCTTAGACATTTTCATGTTAAACAAACTTTTCATAAGAATTTTTTTACTAGAAGTAGAGGGTTTCTCATATAACTTTCCAATTTTATCCATGAGATCTTTTGTGGTTTTATCATCATAAATATTATATTCAATATAATATGCAAGGCATTACCATATGGCTCCCAATGCCTTCCTGTCAAGTAGTGACTAATCCACATCACTCATACTTGATGTTTGTTCTACTTTCCCCTCCAAAGGGAGATGAAGTTCCTTTTGATACAAGTAATCTTCCATATTCATTTTACATAAACCAAAATTATTACCATCAAAATTATCAACCCTAAATCTATTCCCTTCTCCCATAGATCCCACTTAGTTTAATAGCCTTCCTATGATTTACCACATCAGTAAAACACACAACCAATGGCTCTAATACTCGTTGTTAGGAATTAAAACCTCTAAACTAAATTTAATATGACCATAAATTAGATATAATTTATAAAATTACATGCATCATAAAAACATTTCTATAATCATAGATATTATGAAACCATAAATGAAGATAACCAGATAAAAACACACATAACACATATCTACCATGGTTCACCCAATGTGGGCTACATCCACCAAAAAAATCCTCAAATAAAACCATAATCTATAAAACAAGAATACCATGAACTCTCATAGAGATAGAAAATCTCCTATAGAAAATGATGCACAAATAAATGTTGCACTTTCACCTACACCTGCATAATATTATATCTCACAAGATCTTATACCACACTCTACAATAAACACCTACACATTACAAAAACATTTACACTTTTAATCTAATCCTCAAAGCCACACCCTACAAATAAACCATCAACCTCTAAAGGCCTCACAACAACTTGTATATATAGAAAATGAAGGAAAATTAACAAAAAGAGGAGAAACTACAGCATGCTTATCTAAGATAAGCATCATCCACTAAAAAAACCTCAATTCCACCTCATCAATCTCATCCAAAATCCCATCCAATAAGTAACACACCAAGATAGAGTCTCTACCTTTTAAGGCACATTTTCAACAACATGTGATCATAGCCAACTCCTTGAAATACGGAAAGGCATCCCATTTTCTAATAAAAAATAGGCTTCATAAGATCAAGGAAGTTAACTTGGAAAAAGGGAATCTAAAAACTAACTCCATAAAATATGGAAAATAAAAATTAGAAAATACAAAGAATATTCCACTCATATGTGGATTAAGGTTCCATAAAAGGTGGAGTAGGGAAAACTATGCTTCCCACATTTGTGGAGCTTTCTAGGCCACCAAAATAAACTCCTAAAGTATTATGATAATCCCAAAGGGATCCACACTAAAAACCAAGGGCTCGCACTTGTTCATACCTAGAAAATCCAATAAAACAAAGACAAGGATGGTGTAAGTGGTTTTGAATGAATCCAAAAAGCTAATGAGTCAAGGATAGGTGGCAAAACCATGTTTAGTTGATAGAAAATCAATGGCTCATGTGCATCTATACATAGATAGATCAATGGAGTGAGCCAAAGCCAATAAATGAAAAGGATCTACAAAAACAATAAGCATACAGAAAGTTAGACACCATTTTAGATAGTTTGATTTGGTAATCAATAGCCAATAAGTGAGAGTGAGGTTGGTACATTTTTGACAAAAGTCAAAGAGGTTATTCTGGACCTAGACAAAGAAAATGTAGAAGAGGCAAGCTCAGAATGAACTAGACTTGAACCAAGGCCATAGTTTAGGGACTAAACATTACTACTAATAATCCATATAATAGATATTTTGGGTCTAATACAAAATTCAAGGATAGACTAGTGACTATGTGAAAACCAATGGTCTAAGATTGTTTTTCCCAAATAGTGGACCTATGTGTTGCCTTATCATGGTTCACATTTTTAGTTTTAGATGGCCACCTCATGTAGATGTGGCAAATTTATACTAATTCTAAGATATGATCCTTGTCAGTAAATCATTAGATGATATCATGGAGCTTCAAGAAAAGATTTGGTGGTTGGATAAAGGTAGGGAACATTCAATTATTTTGTAAGGCCTTTGAAATTATGCCTTCTTGATAATATCATGACTCAATAGAATCCTTAAATTGGTGATAATCCATCAAAATTAGTTGGGCCTTTTCCAATGCATAACTCTCTCTCTTTTATTTTTCTATAAATACAGGCGTTTAAGCCTTATAAATAGCTTGATAATCCCTCTCTTAGGCATGACTAAACTTTGCCTAGATTTGATCTTTGTAACCTCTTGAGATAAATAAAGGACTCTTTTCATATTTTATTATTTTAGTATGGTGTGTTAATGTCAGATTGATTTTCATATGTGCTAGAAATCTCTCCCTTATAAAAATCTTGATCTCACCTAGCTACTAGATTATATTAATTTTTAGGTCATGTTTAGTGTAAAATGTCATTTGATTAAAGCTATCTAGTGGAGACTTAATTGGTTAGTTCATTGAACCATGCTTCCCCATTATTTCCTTTAGGTTTGGATCATTTGGTGAAATTTTTCATGAAATACTAATGCATAAAAAACCATTTAGAATTGCATATATGATCTCATTAGTGTTTGTTAGAAGTTTATATAGAGTGGATGAACAATCACATTACTGTGCATCACCTCCTTTACATGTTTCCATGTTTTTATATGCATTTATCTCTCCCTTTTGTCAATAAATTTTAGTTTAGGTGATAGATAAATAATGAAGCTAGCCTTATTCAAAGGTTTGATCCATTATTAAGATACCCACAACCTAGGGTTAGTCCCATGTTGGTCTAAACTTGAGAAGAGGACCTGAATAATCCCCTTGCTCAGCTAGGGTGTAATCTAAAACCCCAACATGACCCATTAGGGGGAACTCCATCCCTTAAAATGTTTTACCATGTTTTACTAATAGTAGTATAAGTAATTGATGCAGTATGGGGTTATATTCATTAACTTGATGGGCAAGGGTTTTGCATTCCAAAGACTTTAAGTGGTAAAATGGGAGAGTAATCTTCTATCTATGGAAATGGTTTAGCAAAAACAATTGGTGGGATAATATTAAAGTATACTAAATCTTGAGATTCAGGTATCTCATCACCTAGAGGTAAACATTCGACCATTACTATAGGAGATTGCCTCAAGGGAAACCCTTCTTATCCATTTTTATAAACTATTTTGTACGAAAAAAATGATAGAGGAGTTCTTGATTTTTTATTAGGTATTTATAAGTCTTCACCCCTTCATACATCATGCCTATAGATTTACTTATAAATTCCTTTTTGACTTCAATATTAATTCCCCACATCACTGCCATACACTTATTCCATTTGGCAATAAAATCCCTTACAACATCAACATCATCCTCAGTAATCCAAAACATTAGTTCTATGAGTCCTCCCCCCCCACTATAACCTTATTTAGTCTTTATTTAATCCATTCACCTTGAAATAGGATGTAGGCTCTAATCACTCTCTATCACCCCTTATTAGCTTTGTGCCAATAGACCTGAGACATAAGTTTAGGAGGTTTTACAATAAACTAGTTTGAATGGTTTGAAATAAATTGGGGAATCACATTGTCTTTGTCCTTAGGAAATAAATCCACATCACTCTTTGATAATGGTGATTCATAATTTTTAAAAACCATATCTTGATGACATATGTTCATGTATGTGTCTACTTGATATCCTTCCTATTCCTCTATGCATTCATTTTGTATGACAAATTAGATGTTTTCAATGATGTGGCCTCCTTCATGTAATCTATTTAAAAGATGGATTTATACTCCTACGCTAGCAATTATGTCAGCCACCCATTGCCTTCACAATATGTGTGCATAATTTGGACTTGTGTCATGTCCCTAAAATGTTTGTTGGCATCATCCATATCTTTTATTATGTAGGAGTGGTTACTTTTCCATCTAGAGAATTTAGTATGTTTAAAGAGTCACCCTCCATAATGACTCTTTCTATTTTAAGGTTGGAGGCCAGTTAGATGCCCCAAAAATCTACCCTAGCTTTAACAAGATGATTTGTTTGAGTCTTCAAAGTCCATACATAGGTATAAATCAACATTATTTTTGAATCCCTTACCTACTCCTCCCCTACTTGTAGGTCCCTTGCTTCCTTTAAAATCACCATAAAAATTTAATTTAACCCAAACATTAGGTAGAGCCTTATAATTTTTATCTTTGTGGATTAGTGATTTGGAAGGGGAACTTAAAATTTGAACCACATCCTAGTTGATAAAGATTTATTGTGTTAAAATAGGTCCTAGGTTTTTTCCATGGGAGGAAATGCTTTACAATTGATATCCCAATAGAGATAGAAAAATACCCCTTTTGGTCAATGCCTTATATTTTAGAAAAGGCTATCATTTTAGGTGTTATGCACACTCTAGATCTAGTGTGGGAGAGATAATTACCATAGGAATTCCAAGGATGGGATATTATAGGGTGGTTTCCATTGATTTATGAGATCAAACACATTGTTTGATTTTACCCAAATAAGGTTGAATTTATTCAACATCTAATTAAATAATGTCAAACTAAAGGGGTAATTTAGGAACAGGTGGTGGACTGATTCCTCCACTTTTTTACATAATGAGAATCTATTAGGGACTATCAATCCTATTTTATTTAGGTTATCTAATATCAAGATCTTATCTTGAGCTTCCAACCAAAATAAGAAATTAACTTTGGGAGTCAAATTCTTTTTCCAAAGATCTTTCTAGGAGTTCCATTCATTTTTTAGGTTAAGATCAGTTGCATGTCCTAAGGAAATCATTACATAGCACTATCTTTAGCAACCCATATAAAGTGATATTCCTTTTATAATTCAATAATGTAGATATATTTGATAGAGGATTTAAGATTATAGATTACTTGTACTTCTTCAACTATGTGCCCTTCAATGGGGAGTATTTTCTAACTTTTTGATCCTTCATTCACCACCCAATAGTCTTTGACTTTTGATCCATCTTTGTTGAAAGTAACTATAGTGATTAGCCCATGTCTATTATGAGGAGAGGGAGTTTTGGATAACCAAGCATCTTCCCAAAAATCAAATTTCTCTCTATTTCTAATTTTTCATTTTATGCCTTTAATTAGAATATCCTTATAGTTGGTGATGGCTTTCTAGAATGTGGATCAATCCCTAAGACCCTCTTCCCATAGAAATTCATCTACTTTCATCCCTTCCATGTATTTGGATTTGATTATTATTTCCCATTCATTATCTTCCTTCATGAATCTCCATCCCATTTTCACTAATAGGGCCATATTCGTAGATTTAATGCTTCTAAGACCTAGCCCTCTATCTGCTTTAAGAAGATAGGCTTTTCCCCAAAAGATGAGGTTGTAACTGAATTTATCTTTAGTTCCCCTCCATAAGAAATTATTTTAACGTTGTTAAATTTTGGTGGACACCTTAGAGAGTATCCTTAAAATAGACATTTGGTACATGGGAATAATTTGGATTAAGGCTTTGAGCATCTAGTATTTCCCTACCTGTGTTAGAAGGTGTCCCTACTACCCTACTAAATTCCTCTAAATTTTATTGATGAGGGAGTTCTAAATCTTAGAATCCATTTTTTCTTCAAAAATTGGAATGCCCAAATGGCTTATTAGAAGTTTGTCTGCCTAGCATTCCAATATTCTAGCAATACTTTTCTATTGAATAAAAGGAGTGTTATTGAAAAATAGAGAGCTTTTACAAAATTTAATGCACTAATTCAAAACAAATTAATAATCTTTTACGATGGATTTTAGGCATTTGTCTTCCTCCATAGAGGCTTCCCCTAGGATAATGGTATAATCTACAAATTATTCATGTGTAATAGGCTCAGTGTTAAGATCCACTAAAATTCCTATAATCAGCACCTAAGTGTATTCTTTTAGCAAACTCCTTCCCAATTTTTTTACTAAAATGAAGAAGAGGTATGGAGAGAGAGAGGGCCTCCTTGCCTTAGTCCTATGGAATTAGGGAAGAACCTTTTTAGAATCCCATTTATCATAATAAAAAAATTTAGGAGTGGCTATGCAATTCTAGATTATCTTCCTTATGTCTTGATACATCCCAACCATTCAAGAATTAATATAATGAAACACTAAGAAACTTGATTGTAAGCTTTTTCCATGTCTAACTTAAGGAAAATTTACTATCTTGAGGACTTAAATATGGAGTGAATGGATTCATGAACTAGGATGATACCATCTGTTATTTATTTTCCAGCCACAAAATGACCCTGTTGCTCCCTAATGACTTTATTTAAAATATGTTGCTTTTAATTTACCAAGATTATTGAGTAAATTTTGTACATGTTATTGTAAAGGCTAATAGGATAGAATTAATATATATTGTTTACACTCTAATTTTTTGGGATCAACACTAAAAAAGTGTTATTAATTTCTCTAAGGATAGTTTTGGATTCAAATAATTCTCTAGCAACTGAATTGACCTTAGTGTGAACTATGACCCAAAATTTCTAGAATAAAAATGGGGGTAAGCCATCAGTTCTTATGGATTTTAAGCCTTCCATCATGAATATTTCACTTTTTATCTCCTCTTCATAATGGAGTTTAGAGAGGGAGGCATTGTTAGTGTCAAAAATAACTTCATCAAAGTTATTCAATGTGTTAGTCACAAGTTGTTCATTTGGGTGACCTTATTTTATGAAAAGGTTTTTAAAAAAGTTAATTTTATGGTAGGAGATCTCCTCATCATCTCTACTAATAAACCCATTTTCCATTTGTAATTGAAAATTTCTATTAAATTTTTTGTCTTATTGCTGAATGATGGAAAAACTTGGTATTCTTGTCCCCTCCTTCAACCAAGTGTACCTAGAATTTTATCTCCAATAAGCTTATTCCCTTGTTTTGAGGTTGCGAAATTGATTAAAAAAAATATTTTCCCCTATAATGAATCTATTTGTTATTTTTTTCCATAGCATAGAGATATTCAATTGTTGATAGTTCTACCTCTAGCTCCCTTTTTTGTAGTAAGATGTCACTGAATGCTTTTTTATTTGATTTTTTTATCTTCATTTTAAGGAAGCTTAGTTTTTTAGTCAGAATAAACATGTCTAAACCTAAGAATGGTTCTTTCCACTATTCCCTTAAGGATTACATTAGATTAGGATGATGAAGCTACACGATTTCAAATTTGAAGGATCTACATTTAGGTTATGAGATTTTATCTCCTTCAAAAATAAAAGGGTTATGATCTAAATCAATTTTGGGAAGGGAAGAGAGCCCATTAGAGAAGTGGATATTCCAATTTAAGTAAATTAGAAACCTATCAATTTAGACCTAGATCAAATTTTCACCCTTTATTCTATTGGACCATGTGAATAGTTTTCCATTTAGATCCACATCCACTAAACCTACATTTATAATGAAGTCATTAAATTCCATCATGATTTTTATGAAAGTATTATTCTCCCTATTTTATCCCCAAGAGTAAGGGGTATTGAAGTCCCCAACAATAATCTAATTTTAACTATTTTAGGTCTTTCAAAAGGTTAACAAACTTTCCCATAAATTATTTATGTTAGATTTGATATTTAGGGCATATACATTAGAGAATATCCATTCATCCTTATTATCTAAGTCTTTAAAAATGACAAAAATTTGGTCATTTATTTTCCATAAATAGTTTCCTCCATGATACTCTGGATTCCAAAAAATAGCTAGGCCCCCATAGACACCTTTAGAGTCTGAAACTAAAACATGGGCAATTCTCAAAATTTTCACATCACATGAAATTAGGATAGTTCTATATATTTTGGCTTCTTAGATAATAAGAATGGTAGGATAAATTATTTTAATAAGAGTATAAAGGGTCTTCTATTTCTTGGGGTTGTTTAAACCCCTAACATTCCAAGATAGGATTTTCATTTCTTATCCCACTAGATTTTAGGGGTTTGATAAGAACCCTTTGTTATCTCTTTAGCCATTTCCAAATTCCTTATGACCATTATGGGTGACCTACCCACTAGTTTTGGGGAGACTCTAATATTATCTTTTTTTCCCTTTTTTAATTTTAGAGTTTATGGTAAACCCTTTATTTGAAAACAATTATTGAGGATGAGATTTAGTTTTGAAAAAATTTCTCCAAACTTTATTAGGATCCAAAGACTTAACAAGTGGGGAAAGAGGGGTATCCCCAGGAAGGGGAAATTGGCATAGTCTAAGCTATCAAAGAGGGGGATTTTTCATACCAGTGCTTGAGCTGACTTAGATGTTGTGGTAGGCTTAGGTGAATGGATAAAACCCAAAGAGTGAGAAGGATGGGGAGGAGGGGAAATATAAGGGATAAAAAGGGAGAAAATGGGGGAGGGGGCACCCAAGGTTAAAATAGGGTGAGGAGGAAACATGTTAAGTTTAGAAGGGGAGAAGAGAGGAGCAAGAGGGTGAGGCCTGAGTCACTCAACAGAGGGGTTATGCACTTCAGAGAGGTGATAAAATATTGGTGTGAGAATGGTGGGGAATAGTAAGATAAGGGGGGAGTAGGAGGGGCTTAATGTATTATTAGGGAGAGGGAGGTGGGGGGAAGGGGTAGGGGGTAGGGGGTTATGAGGAGGGTCACCTAAGTGGACCTTCTCACTTAGAGACACTAACTCAACAAATAAATAAAGAGGAGAAAATGAGTTATTACAAATAATACCTTTCATGTAACCATTTAATGGATCACTTGGATAAGCTTTGGGAGAACCAACTCTAAGAGGTTATTTAGTTTTTTATCCTTCCTTGGCACTACCTTCCTAGTCCATATGTGACTAGGGGTGATGGGGTCCTAACATTTCTTAGGATAGTCACTTAGCATATGGATTAAAATGTTGTAGAATAGAGAGATGATTGTATTATATTGATACATGATGTTTCATATTTATTCATCATATTTTGACTTTATTTTTATCTTATATAGTAGGGGCCCATTTGTAGGCAAAAATATATGCACTCAGGTTGTAACCATTCTTTGGTGGGAAACTATTACTGGGTCAATAGTTAAGGGTTGACCTAGAGCCCCAGTAATACCTATAATTACCTCTAGGTGCCAATATTCCAAAGGGAGTTTAGGAAGAAGGACCTAAATTGGGACATCATCCATGGTAGTGCTATTGATATTTGACATAGCCTTCTACCTCTTGATATTAATGCTCACTTTACCCATGAGATAGAGCCCTTCAAAAAGAACCTTAATAAAATCCTTTTTTAATGATAATTTGACTGGGAATAAACCCCTAGATAAAGAAACCACCTCTAGGTGTCCTTTGGGTTTCTACCATGATTTAGTCCAGTTATGAAAAGAGTCAATATTAGCTAAAAAATCATTCACCCTATCGTAGATGGATTTGACTAGTTCTACATCAACGTATTCCACCATGAGGTTAAGAACAAGAAAAAAACCTCATTGTTCACCACTTCTAGTAAAAAAAATAAAAATAGAAATGTCATAGCCCACCAAAATTTTACCTTTCACCTTATCTACCCAAGACAATTGAGGGGAATGTGGGTCATTCTTCTCCTGAGAAGAATTGATCTTGTCTACCTTCCTGTAGGTAGAATCTAACTTTTTTGGTCCTTTATCCACCATGATAATCCTATGAGTGGTGTCACATGGGGTTATATTGACTTTGAGGAGAGCATTTTCACCCAAAAAACTTCCCTTATGGTATTTAAGTAGTATCTATATAATCATTCCAATTTTCCCACCTAAGTAAAAATTAAAATTATTGAAGATCATATGTTGTATAACCTCTCTCTCTCTCTCTCTCTCTCTCTCTCTCTCTCTCTCTCTCTCTCTCTCTCTCTCTCTCTCTCTCTCTCTCTCTTCGTTAAATTCCCATTAGCTAAAATAATGGATCTAAATAAAAGAGTCTATTTCAAAATTTTGGTTTTAGTTTATATTTTTTATCCATAAGGGATACCAATCCCTCAAAAGTCTTCAACTCAATTGGAGATATAATTATCATAGTTGACACTTATATAGTCATCCATAATGATAGTTAGGAGAAGTTGAGGCCTGACTAGGTATGTATGATAAGTCACCCCTCAAAGGGAATCCTTAGGAGGGAAAAGAATAATTTATCCACCCCTCTAGTTCCCTATTTAAGTAAGTTATTCATTAATAGATATAGTAATAGTTATACCTATAATGATCACTCCACCTTAAAGACCCAAGTCAACCTGAAGGAGAAGTGGAACTTATTGTATGATTGTATTTTTTATATTTTCATTAAAACTAATATAAATAGTAACTTAAACCATAAAGCACAATAACATCAAAATAAGAGAAATAAAAGAATTATCACTAATTCAAGAATGATATCTTACCATCACCTTGTCCCTTATAGCTTCTATTCAAGATTTTCTAATTGATTCCAATGCAATATTATTTTTATTTTTTTTGGATTGCTTGCTCGTAGATACAAGGTGACTCTAATCACTTCCTTGGATAACTAGATGGATTTTAAAGAATGTATGGATGCTCAAAGATGGCTCAATATGTGATTAAAATGAAGGATTATAGATTTTCTTAGTTAGCTTAGACATGGCCCAAGAATGAATTTTATAGGATGGTGGAAGGGGTTTTAGGGGAATTTTAAATTATTTAGAATCTTGTATTTTAGAGACTTCTAGAATATTAAAGGAGTTTCTCTACTTCTATATATTCTAGGTTAGTCTAGGGATAATAAGGATTAGATGGCGATTAAATGAGGTTTAAGGCTCATAGGGGTGTAAGAGATGCTAGGGTGGTATGTTAGCTAGGGGGTAGTTGAATAAATAATAATTTTTAGATTTAAAATGGGTTAGTGGGTAGTTAAAGTAATAGGATTAGTAGTTAAGTAGGTTTTTCTATAGGCTAAGGGGATGATTAATTGGTCATAAGGGTATATAAAGGTTAAGGTGGTATAGGAAATATTATATAAGAAGTAAGATTTTAATTAATTGGCTAGGACTATGGCTATTGGATAAATTAGAAGTATTAGTAGAATTATTAAGGTGATTGGATTTAGTTTCATACATTTTACCCCTATTTGAAAGGGCATTGTGAGTAGAATAGGTAAAATGGTCAGAGTAATGTCCTTTCAAATAAAAACCATTTTGTGGATGAGTTAGCATATGATGTTAGTACACATGATGCCCCCTTAATGGGACATATGGGGAGGAATGAGCTAGATGGCCACTCAAAAATAAATCCCTAAGGTGGGATAAGAGATAGATGATGAGGGATAAGATGCCCTGAGTATTAATTAAGTTACAGTTGAGATGTCCCAAGCGTAATAGGATAAAGTTAATTAGCCTCAAAGGATAACTCCTAAGAAATGACCAATGCCTATGAAGGAGGTAGTAAGATTAAAATGATAAGAATAAAATTCATAATATGTGGACATTATCTATGGAATGAAAATATGAGATAGGGCATGAACTGATGATCATTCCCTAGTAAGGACACATGTAAGGGATAGTTAGAAGTTTATAAATTGATTATTTATATTAGACAAATTTTAATATAAGGTTCATATCTCAATATGATTTAAATACATTTCAGTGACCCATAGGGTATGGGATATGATTAGCTTTTAGTAATGCTTGAGCTATCCCTGGGTACTATAAACAGTGGCTAGATGATGCCTCCATAGTCTTAAAAGACCTCAAGCCAATATAGTACAGACTTAGGATTTTGAATTTAAAATGGAGAATAAGAGACTATGCCCTATAATAATTATTTATGATGACTTAAGGATGATTATAATGTGATTAAATATGATAATATGTTATGAAAAGGGATTGTGGGATCAAAAGTAGTGGACTAGGTTTGAAAATATAATTAGGAAGGGCTAAATGGGATGAAATGGGTAAAATAAGGGGTGAATTAGAGGGTAAAATAAGAAAAAGTGGGAGTATAAGGGTAATTTTTAATTTTATCTAGAGTGATTTTTTTGATCTTGAGACCTATCCATAGCTCACATTCCTCACTCATCACACCTTGGAGAGAGGGTCTAGGAGCACTAGAGGTTAGCTGATGCAAGATACCTAGAGATTAATCCACCCTTAGTAGCTTATTTTCTCATTTAACATTTTTATAACTATTTATTACATATAGAATCAGTTGTGCCAATATCTCCTATGAAATAATTTCCCTTAGTCATGGTATTGCCACTGTAAATGATAGTGATATAATTGCAAGTTGTAGTTTTGTAAAAATGCAAGGGGAAACCTATGATTTTTAAATACCATGACTATTGACTTGAATTATTTAAATATTTAAAAGGGTAAAACCATGGTTTCTCAAACCATATGGTTAGACCCATGGTTTTACAAAACTATGGGTTTCAAGTGGTAATATCATAAAAACCACTAGTTAGGGGAAAATTTGTGATATGCAATTTTGTAGTAATTAGGAATTCCAATTAGTTAATGGGTTAGGAAGGGAATAGTGATGGGGATAGATTATTAATAAGGTAAATTTATTAAGATTTAGGTTAGGGGATATGGGAGAAAGGATGTGTTAGTAGGACATCTAATTATATGGGTGACTTAGTAATTTAGATGGGTGGAAAAATTAATTGGGAGGGGTAATTAGATAGATAGGATAGGTTAGTAGAAAGGGAATGTTAGGAGTTAGTCTGAATAGTGAGATAGGTTAGTTATATGAGTGACTAAATAGGAATGAGTAATATTTAATTTTATGTGTATGAAAGTTGGTTAGAGAAGTTAATTGGCTAGAGATAGTAGATTAGTTAGAGGGGAAGGTGAGGTTAGAGAGATGGGGGATGGGATAAGTAAGCATGAGGTATATAGGATGAAATAGGATAAATAATTATAATTATATTATTAGAGGTCATGGTTTGATAATATGTGTATTGGTGCATGAGTATTTAGGCATGTTAGCTTCCATATTATGTTGGATAATGGTACTGTACAAGATGCATACTTTGCCACTTGTAGAGTATGGAGTGATCAGGATGTTAGGCCTCTATTACATCATGATGATGCTTATGGTTATTATTGATAAGGCATTGATTATAGCCATATTTGAGAAATGGCACTTAGAGACTAATACATTTCATTTTATGACTAGTGAGATGATAATGATACTCAAGGATGTACTACATATTTTTTAACTAATAATGAGAGGTGATAGGATATACTAGTGATCACATACCATAAGTGTGATGGTGTAGAGACTATGTGGTTAAATTAAAATTGGAGTTTATGATTCTTGAGTACATATTGATAGAGCTTTGAGAGAGGGGACTATTGATAGGTTAACTCTTATGGTTATGTGTCTTGTTACTAGCATACTCTTTCTAGATAAGAGTGGTTAGTGGTTCCACTTAGTATTGGGGGATGTTTTATCATATATGGTTCATGATTATCAATTTTTTACCTTGGGGCTTATGGTACTAGTCCATATTTACAAAGAGATGCATTTGAAAGCCTATAGAGGTATAACAAGCCTAGGTCACTCCATACTATTATAGATATAGAGTTGGGATCACATCATGATAGAGATAACACTGGGCACTCATGAAAATATAGAGGCTAACTAGCCTCTAGTGTTTGGATGGTATGTTATCTTGAAGTACAAATATTCCATGACAGTGAGATGCATTTTTATAAACATATATCTAATAGTTTGTGAAATGATATGATTACATATATGCCAATAGATAGGTCAAGTAGGGATGTGTTGATGATGTGGATGTGACCCAATTTATTCTTGCAGAGTGTTATTTGAATAGTCATTATGATTAAATTAGTGAGATATATAGGCTTGATCAAGTGTAGTGGTAGTTTGGGAGACACCATGATGTTCCTAAAGAGGAGAATTTGTTTGTTGGTAGTGATAGGGAGAGGCCACAGTGGGGATATTTAGTATAAAAATAACTAAAAAGTGTTTATAATGAGATAATTTCCCCTATTATATGGGATTATCATACTCCCATATGAGATCTAGTAGTGACTATGACATATATGACTTAGTGGGCCCAAAGAGGGATGTAAAGATTACTGAGATGACCAATCAGAGTGAGGAGGGGGGATGTATAGATATTAATATAGGCACACAATTAGTTAGGGATGAAACAAGCACAAAGAACATAACCCTAGGTGTAAGACCATTAGTATGCTCAGGCAAGGCCAGATGTCATGGATATTAATGGGGGAAACCAAGGGGTTTGAGATGGAGACCAAGATAGAGGTGTGGATAAAGTAGGGATGGGAGTAGGTGTAGATGATGTAGGACCATCTAGGCCACCCTTGAGTGAGGATGATCAGGCACTATTATATAGGCTGAGGAAAGAGGTAAAAACCCAAGCTACATAGGTTGTATGCATCTCAACTGAGAAAGATTAGTTGCATATTTATAGAGATAGATCATTTAGAGGGATAGTCAAATGGTCAAGGTACTTAGACAAGTTATAGGTTTGATGGGATAGGTCATAACCCTATAAGAAAAACTAGGTTAGAGATAGGCACATGATAGATAGATATATAGTTGCACTCCATAAGCAAGTTTAGAGCTAAGATGCATAGATACCATCATTATGAGGGTATATTTGGAAGCTTTAGTTGAGGCTGAGGGAGAGAGAGGTAGAGCTATAGGAGGCCAAAAAGGCCAAGGAGGAGGGTGATACAATACTAGATAATCAAGGTATGGAGATGGTGATGAGACAGATAGGTTAGATGATATGATAGGCTTAGTACTACATAGATTTATATGATGGATTAGTGCCAATAGACCAACATGCCTTGAATTTTAGAGCTAGTTCCTCCCAATCTATACATCAACCTAGTAGGATACCACCTGGACAATAGTGATTATGTATTTGTATTTGTGAGATAGGTTGTATATTATGGACATGTATTTATTATAGCACATTGATTCTCATGGGGCCCATTTTGTAGTTAATTTTTTTTGTCATGGACTCTTATGGACATTATGGACTGTTTATATGTGATTATGATTATGTTGTATATGATGTTGTGATTATCCTATGGATTATGGAGGGATTTCTTTATGTTTATGTGATTAATTGGTCATGTATATATTGATGTTGTTATCATGGATATATATTATGTGATTGTATATTATTATTTTTATTTGATGATGAGTAATTATATAGGAAATGATGATGATAATGATGATGCATATCTTTATATTATTGATTAGATGATATAGATCATTAATATATGTTATGGTTTAGATGTAGATGATGTTTATTATTTTATAATGTACTAGTATAATTATATGTAATGATGGATAACATGTGTTAGTAGATAATACATTGATTTAATCAAATGTCTCATTAATTAATGTTGGGTAAAATCCTTTTTCACCAAGGAGGTGGGTGTGGTTCTAGGTAGTAGGATAGGATTTCTAGATAGCATAGTGGATTTAATTGGTGGGATGAAATGGGTGGGAACCTGAAGCTAGTAGAGATGTAGGCCATCCAATTCACTTATTCACTTGTGAGTATAAGTGTGTACATGACATGAGGATAATCAAGGTCACATTCGACTCATAGTGCATGGGAACTCTGTTTTAGTGAATTACCCAATTTTTATTTTAGGAAATCACTTAAGACCATCATTGTTCTCTTTATCAAATAAGGAAAGTAAAAAATTATAACACTTAAAAAGACAAGATAACAAGACAACAAAACAATATTATTGACTATGACATAAATATTTATAAGACTTAATGATTATTAATAAATGGATGGATAATATTTACATGTGGATATATATATGGACTTGTGACAAAATGACTCACATAAACATATATAAGGGATAATGTAAGATATGCACACAATCTATTACTCAAAAAGATAATACCAAATGGAGGATAAATATATAAATATTTACTCCTATAAATCTATATTAATAAAATGATTTAAATGATTTTGGATAATATAAAGATTATAAATAAAGGAACCATAATATTGTGACAAAATTCATGATAAGAGAAGGTTGCTAAGGATAATATATACAAGATGTCATAACATAACTAAATTTAGGGATATATTTAAATATTTATATGGGTAGATTATGCCCAAAAATTGTTTTGGTAAATGAGACAAGGATCAACTAGCCATTATAAAGACAAGTATGGGATCTAAAATGAATGATCAGGATTTTATTACAAAGCATATTACATATCCTAGGTTAGTGGGTATGATGTAGATCTATACTTAGGGGATAAATAAACATGAATGTGATTGAGGATGAAAGGAATATGAGTCATTAAGGAGGATGCGATCGAGAGATGTGTTAAGAAGTCAAAATGGAATTAGTGGATATTTGAAAATGGAATAGATGTGTTAGATGACTCCTCAATAGATATCCCTTTCACACTTTTAGAAATTTTTTTCCCCATTTTGAAACTCACATCTCCTTATTTTTCCTAGGCATATATTAAATATCCACTATTAGAATAAAGGTTGAATGTAAATGATGGGAAGGAATGTAAAGATGAGAGAGGTGGAGTGGTAATGGATGAAAGTACCCCCAAGAGTGGGGACTTATAGATGAAGGTTATTTTGAGCCCTTAAGTATAAAAATGCTTCAAATGAATAATATTCATGGGTTTAGAAAGATTATTACCATCTAATGTGGCCAATTTATAGGCTCCTAATCCAAATTTTGTAATAATAACATAGGGCCTAAGCCATTTTTGCTTTAAATCTGTGTTTCTTTTCTCATTCTTCACTGGTGATTTAATGATTTTACTTTAAGACTAGGTCATAAACTTAAAATTATCAAGATTGGATCTTCTTGAGATATTGACACTTAATATTATTTTGATATGCCCTAAGGTGATCCAAGGCATTTTAACTTTTTTCATATAATAGCTCAAGTTCTTGTAGCCTTTCTTGTTTGCAATTATGATTAGTAATTATGCCATGTAAAGAGAAAGAGAGGAGCTCAACTTATATGGGTGAGATTGATTTTGTGCCAGAGACTAAATAATATGGAGTATCCCAAGTAGGTTTTGTGACATTGGTTCTATAAGACCAAAGAGCATGATATAATTTTAAATACTAATTTATACCAGCATCATTAAGAATTTTATTAAGAATTTTAAGAATAATTTTATTGGTTACTTATGCCCATCTATTACCATAGGGATATTAGGGTGTAGACAAATGATGATTAATGTGATAGTGATTACACAAGTGTTTAGCTTCCTAGTTTTTGAATGATTTACCTTATCAGATATAAACTTGGCTAGGATTATAAAGCAACAAATAATTTGATTCAAGATTAATTTTGATATTTGGATACCTATGGTATAGATTAGTGGTGTTTCTTCAACCTATTTGGTAAAATACTCCATATCTATGCTTATGAATTCTATCTATTAGGTGATGTAGGATTGATCTTGCCAATTATGTCTAGTCACCATATGGAAAATGGCCATGGGATCATTATAGGTTATAGCTCTTGTGCAATGGAATGAATGAGAATACCATGCTCTTAATAAGCTACAATTTTATACACATACTTATAGGCATCATGATCCATTATGGGCTAGTAGCATCTAGTCTAGAATCACTTCTTGGCTAGGGCCATCACACTAACACGACCACCATAGATACCATCATAGACCTCCTTAATTTTAGGAGTAGCATCATATTATGTCAAGCATCTCAACAATGTCTCATTATAGCCTCACTATTAGAACATGCTACCAAGGATGGTATAACAAGATGTTCAATGAATGAAGGATTTTCATTGGTGGTGATTTTGGTCAGGTGGTAGAATGTTGTCATGGAGGTAAGTGTAAATGTAATTATACTAGGGTAGACTGGGACTAGGTATAACACAAATTTTATAGTGAGCCATTGATTGATAAGATGGTAATAATATTTATTCAATTACATGATCATGTCAATATTAGGTAAGGGAAAGTAATCTTTGGGACATGATTTATTTATATCTTGTAAGTCGATATAGATCTTGATTCCTCCCTATGGTTTTGTCATGGGGACAATATTAGATATCCACTCAGAATCATCAATTAGATGGATAAACCTAGCTTCTAAGAATGTTCAAAAATCCTCTTTGACCAAGAGGGCCACCTTGGGGTTAATTTTTTGAAGTTTATATTTAACTAGTTTTTCATTTAGATGAACAATTAAATGATACACTACCATAGTCAGATATATCCTAGACATGTCTGAATAGCTCTATGTGAACACATCAATATATCTTTTGAGAAGCTCAACGAGGACTTGTTGCTTGTCATGTGTGAGAATTGGCCCTATTTTGACTATTTTAGGACTTAAATTTATTCCAATAATCACTTCATTAACCTCCTTGACAAGATAACGTGACTAATCTTGTAGATATGTTTGAGGTGGTGGTAATTATTATCTTAGAGCAAATTATTTTGGGAGATATATATCTAATTCCCAAAAAAAAAATTATTCATTGGGAGAGGATAAGATCCCCATATTTGGTGAGATATCATCATTTTCATATTATTATTCCTTGATTTGATTTATAAACAAGTGTTTCTCTAAAAAATATGCACATTCATTTAGATTAATATACAATCATTTCCTATGGTCTTCTGATGGCATAAAATGTCTAATGCCTAGATATTCAATAATGGCTTCACATTTTGGAATTAATCAAAATAAGGATCATTCTCTTGATCCTAGTCTATAAGTGTGGGATAATAGAGAGAAATTGATGGTGGAGATGGTAGTGTTAGAGAAGACATTAGTGGTATCCAAGTCCTCATAAAGACTATAGATATAACTGTTTTAACTTCTTATTCAGAGGTTGACTCCTTAATAACTGAAGAATTTTATATGATGATAGCAATTAGGTTGATGACTAGAGGTTTTTACCTAAGCCAAGATGTTCTATGTGTTCTTCAACCCATATAGGTTCTAGCATGCCTTGTTTATATCTCCCTAGTCCTTTACCCTTATAATTTATATTCTAAAGCATCTTTTGAATTTGGGGGTACTTCTGATTATGAAAATTTAAGGACTCATCTTTAGGAATGAGCGAAGAATCATTAGGTTATTCAAATTATTCTTTTGATAGAATGTATACACTAGTTAATGCAGTGGATCTAAATTCATAAATCACACATTTTTCTTTCCTCATAGTTAAGAACCTATAGCTATGCCAGGAGAGTGGTAAGTTTCTAACATAAAGGGTTTTGTATTCATACTCTCCACAATCATTGTAAGTGATATTAAGATGATTTATGTCTAGGGATTCATTTTAAGTAGGTGATATAACATGAGGGTGAATAAACTTCATATCTTTGGGATTATAAGGGGAACTATTAGTGATAGGAAAATAACAAGTAGGATTACATTCATCCATTTGATAGCTACTAAAGTGTTTTATTTCCCTTGTGATGGTAACATACTTTCTTGAATGAGTTAATTTCAAGCATTGATGGAGGGTAGAAGACACTTATATCATTTTATGAATCCATGGGCATCCCAAAATCAAATTATATGGGAAATAAATGCCCATTACATGAATTAGAGTTTGGTGGACTATGAGTCCTATAGCTATAATGAGATAAATAGTTCGTATAAATGGCCTCTCATTATCATAATTTGATTTGATCGTTATCAAAGTAGGCCTTAATGAAGACTCAAAGTACCTCAATTTTTTTAGAAAGTCAATATTCCACAAATTTAAGGTTGACCCTCCATCTATAAGTGCTTAGTGGATCTTATGATTGGAAATGGAAATTTCAATGTATAATGGATAGTTATGATGATGGTATATAGGTGACATATCTTGGGCACTGGAATTAATCTATTGAGAAGGAGATAAATGACCCATCAATCCTTAAAATTTATTTATATTAATATCCCTAGGGACTTTTAATTCATTTAGGACCTTATTGAGAATATCTCAATGAATCAATGATGTCTTAAGAAGATCCATGAGAGAGATTTTAGATGGAGTATTCTCAAGATGTTCGATGATATCATATAGTTCATAAAAATAACTTGAGACTTTTTTTTAGGGATAGTGAATTTTAGGGATGTGGAAGTGGATGGGTATTTGTGAGGTACTCCAAGAACTATAATATTACCACATCGTGTACTAACTACATAGTCAACTCTTGCCCTATTTATTTTGAGATGGTGGATCTATGGTGGATGTGTGGCCTTTTGGGGGCCTTGGATTTTAATGGTATTAATGTAATTGTATGGGATGGAATGATAGTCAACTTTATTGGAAGTTGAGGATTGACCCTAATCCTTTAGTGGTTTCATTTGCCTTTGATTATGCTTAGACAAGGGGTCTTGATATATACCTAGTTGATGATTCCTAGATTGATTAGTTAGACTCTCACCTTTTACTTCTATATATAGTTTCTCTATTAAATCTTGGATGAAGTGCCTTAACTACATTAATTTATTAGTATCATGTCCTTTATCCCTATGATATTATTTAAATTCATCTTCATAATATCAATCTAGTCATGGATTAATATCATCCAATCGTTAAATTTTAGGGAGAATAATCATATTATCAATGATTAGTTTTTGTAGGACCATTTTTATGCATACACCAAGACTATTTATAGGCATCGTTCCCATTTATAGTTTATTTTTCCCATTGGTATCCTTATAGTGGATATATTTTACTTTTTATTAGTAGGGGAAGCTTTATGCACTATATGTACATGTTTATAATTTATTACACCATTGTTTATAACATTTTAATTCTTATTAAAGAACTAAGGCTTAACTAAAAAAGTATTATCTTAGTTTTTACCTTATTCATTTATAGTATATAATTTAATTATCCCCTTCTCAATGAGTGAATTTTCAATTTGAATCAATTTTTATATAATTTCACCAAAATACTTGACAAATTATATCTTTAATTAGTATTTTAATTCAACATTGAGATTATCAATGAATATCTTGGTCATCTCCTTCTCAAAAACCATGAAATGAAATAGACTAGTGAGGCTTCTCCACCATTATAGGAATAATTCTAAACTCTCCCCATTTATTTGATTAGTATTATAAAGATCTATAATATATATGTCATGTTAAAGGTTTAAGAAGTGTTCTATCAACTTCTCTATTAACTCCTTACATTTAGATATGGACCCTTTAGGTAGATGCATAAACCACTCTAGTGCAGGTCCCATGACACTTTTAGGGAATAGTATGATAAGGTAAGAATCATCACATGTAACCTTTTGACATGACACGTAGAATTCATACACATAGTCATGTGTATCCCCTTTTCCTATTATATTTTTCAAATTTTAGAATATCAAAGTGTGTCAAGAAAGGTACTTTCAAGATACTCATGTCCAAGGGAGATGTACAAAAGACTTCATATTTATATCTCATTGATTAGGTACAAGGATCAATCTATTGAAGATTCTCTTTCATCATCCTCCACTTTTGATCAAATGAGGGTTCCATTAAGGGGTTAGAATCTTATGATTGGATTATTCTAGGTATTGAGCAATCAAGATTAGTATTCCCAGCATGTTGTCTTGGTGAAGTGGGTGTTTGATTATAGGCACAAAATTGAGAGACAAGGGAATTAATTTTATAATTTAATTTGTCTAAATGATCCTCCAAAGTGGATCTTCTCTTGGCATCATAAATATGATTATTTTTAGGGGGTTTTTGTTCTTCATCAAGTTCTTGTTCATGATCCATAATATTATCTTATTTTTGTTCTTGGTTGACATTATTTTGATGAGGTGGTGTATTAGGTCTTGTGGATGGGTGGATGAGATGTTTTAAGATGCTTGGATCAAAGGTAGGGGGTAACATGCCCCCATTATTATAACCTAGTCAAGAATTTAATTATGGTTCTCATAGATGTATTGATCAAAATAACCTCATCACTATGGAATAAGTCATTTAAAAACTGATCTTCCTCTCCAGGGGTGTGCATGTAACTATGTTTCTCATCATTATCCTAGTTTTATTCATGTAGATTCCCAAGGATGTCATTTTCTTAATTAGATCCTTGTTCCATTCCTAGAATTTGGACTTAAGTTATAATAGGCATGGTAGATGGTGATGCAAGAATAGTGATTAAGTATGACTTTGATATAGGATGATAAGAGAGAACATAACTTTAGATACTAATGTTGTCTTAAATGTAGGACTAAAATTGGTTAATAGAGGTGATTAAATGATATTTAGGTTTGAATTTGAGGATAGAAAGACTAGAGAAACCAAATATTACCAAAGTAAATAACCTATAAGGGTTCAATATAGCAATGAGACAAATAATATGAGATGACTAGGTACTCTTCACACTAACAAGGTGATAATTAGATGGGTGTTATATATGAAGAGGTTAGATGATAATATGATGGGTGCCTAAATTTGACAAAGTTTGATCTGGGATAAAGTGATGACTAATATGGATAAAGAAGATGAACCACTAAATTTTTGGTTCCAAGACAAAATTTTAACACTCAATAGGTGTGACTGGTGATATGAAATGATTTGATTTTGATTTTAAAATGGGATATGTCCTAAGGTTTGAATAAGTTTTTTCATTAATAAGAGGCATAAGATGAATTGGCTCACAAATAATATGGAACTTAGCACAACACTCACAGAAGTGTGCTCAATCATGAGCCATGCTATTAATCAATAAAATGGTTGAGTAACATAATGCCTACACCATCTAACAATTTCACAAATGAGTTTTTAATCCGATGACCTATTGCAAAATATTTTGAACCATATCGACCCCATCTACACTTAATGATTACTTGGGATTTGATACTAAATATGGTAGTAAAGCACTTGTTATGACTTATATGTCTTATACTAGGTATACAAAAGGGTGTCTAGAGGCATCTCTAAGATATGTGAATGTTCATGGGGTCCAAATCCACACATGGTGTTATTTAATGTCTGGTTCAAATAATTAACTCTTTCCATTCATAGATGACCTATATGTAGTCAACCATTTAGCCTAATAATAATTGTCCTTGACATTTATATGTTTATAGAACATGAAGTCCAGTTGAATACATGATGATGAAATATGTGTCACTAACCCCTAGTGACTAATCAAGTGCATGGGGATGAATTCCACATCTTGTGCTATCCTAACAAGTAAATGGTTTTAAAAATAGGCAAATTTTTTTTATTTATCTAATTAATTACCTATGTGAGGAAATTAAATGAACAAGCAAAGAACACCAAGGTATATACAAGTTATAGATTAAAATTCTTAGGCTAAGCATTATTCTTGTAAGAATATAAGTTAGTAAACTAGTCTAATGCCTCCTTATAATATGGTCATATATAAAACTTATTATTAGTTTGAAAATAGGAAAAACCACATAAGTTCTTGTAAAAATGCAAATACACAATCAGTTTAGTGTAAAACTACTTCTAGAGAGTATAAAATCACAAGTCTTAAGCAATATTATAGTTGACTAATATGTAGTTTTATAAGAAGTTGACTAAAAATGATTGTATATGTATGGTTTATGCAAAACTATATGTGGTTAGACAAATATCTTAGTCAAAATGAAATATCATAAATCACAATCTATAATTTTTTAGGCAAAGAAAAACTTTTAAAATCTAGTAGTTAGGTAGGTGAAATATTAAAAATATGATTTAAAATATTTATACAATATTAGAAGGTGCTTAAAATGACCAAAAACTAAGACTATATCTATAAATATATTATTAAAATTACTCATGTCAAAATCACTTATTTATGCAAAAAACACCTATATTATGTAAAATTGTAGGTGGTTAGACAAATATGAAAGCCAAAATGCAATAGTGTAACTCACAATCTATGTTTTTAAAGGGAAAGAAAAACCTTAAAAAATTTAGCAATTAGTCAGGTAAAATATTGAAAATTCAATTTAAAATATTTATAGAATATTAGAAGGTGCTTAAAATGACTAAAAAATAAGACTATATCTAAAAATATATTATTAAAATTACTTGAGTCAAATTCACTTATTTATGTACAAAAATTCCTAAATTAAGCAATATTGCCTAACTTGATTTGATGTTTTTAAAAGAACAAAAGTTCTACTTATTTATAGAATATGTACAATAGACAGAGAATATGAATAATATATAGAGATATGCAGGGAATATTAAGTGTTAAAATAATTTATTATATGCTAAAAGGAATCAAAATGTAATACCTAATGTATTTAATTTAGAACCACTTTTTATTAGACAAAATCACTTATAATAAACGAAAAAGCTTTTTACAAGTCATGATTTTGCCTTAGGTAAATATGGGTGTTTTATATCACTCCAGATAGCTCCTCTTTCCTCATATGAATAGATCATAGCTTAATAGAGACAAAAAAATGTTATAAAATCAATGTTAGTAGGCTAACCTAACATATTTAGTCACAAAGGCAAAATCATTGTTTATGACGACAATATTACAACTTTATGGAAATATCATGACTATATATTAGTGATATCGATTAATATAAACTAGATATTAAGATTAAATATGCTCCCATTTTGATATATTCCTTCAAGAAAATAGTTTAATATAAGCACATAGAAGGCTAAATATTTATGCAAGACTCATTATTTTCCTTAAGAGTTATTTTCTGCAAAACTGCAACTTAAATGTCAAAATTATAAATTTATAGCAAAATCACTCTTTGTGAATTGTATTATTTCCAAATTTAAATAACCTACCAAAAAAATTAATTTTTATAAGTTAAAAAGGATGGTTATTTCAAAATTGTCTTTTGTAAGTCAAAATTGCAACTACAATATCATGATTTATAGAGCAAAACCACTTTTTGCTTGTATGTGAAAACATTGATGAAATTTGGAGATTTTCCTTCATATAAAAAAATCATTCAATATTACAAAACACTTTTGACATGAAAAATGGTTAATTTGAAGGGAAATTATCATTGCAGTCACCAATGTATGATTGTATTTTTGAGTTATTGATTAAAACTATTATAAATAGTAACTTAAACCCAAAAGCACAATAACATCACAATGAGAAAAATAAAGGAACAATTAGTAATTCAAGAATGAAATATAACCATCACCTTGTCCCTTGTATATTTTCTCCAAGATTTTATAACTGTTTCTAATGTAATGTGATATGTTTTTGGATTTCTCGCTTGTAGCTTCAAGGTGACTCTAATGGTTTCCTTGGATAATTAGATGGATTTGTATGAGTGTATGGATCTCTAAGATGGTTGAATATGAAATTATAATGAATGCTTATGGATTTTATAGTTATCTTGTCCATGGCCCAAGTATAGATTTTATAGGATGGTGGATAGGGTTTTAGGGGAATTTTAAATTATTTAGAAGCCTCTAGTTTAGAGACTTCTAGACTCTCAGAGGAGATTCTCTAGTTATAGAGATTTCTAGGTTAGTTTAGTGATAATAAGGATTATATGGGGATTAAATTAGGTTTAAGGCTCATAGGGGTGTAGGATATGCTAGGGTGGTAGGTTAATTAAGGGGTGGTTGAATAAATAAGAATTTTTAGTTTGCAAGTGGGCTAGTGGGTAGTTAGAGCAATAAGATTAGTAGTTAAGTAGGTTTTTACTTGAATAATGGGGTGATTAATTGTCTGTAAGGATATAGTAAATATTATATATGAAATAGGATGTTAATTAATTTGTTAGGACTATGGTTATTGGATAAATTAGTAGGATTAATAGAATTATTAAGGTGAGCAGATTTAGGTGCATAGACTTATTACTCCCTAATGGATCAAATAACTACAAGTATGAAAGGATGAAAGATAAACCTTGGTTCTCATCAAGCTGCCTAAAGTATCTACCTATTTTGATAAACAAAGTGGCATAATTCAAGGTGTGAGAGAGAGGAAACTAGTGAACAAAAATATAAGGGAAGAGATAAATTTTGAACAAAGAGAACTTATTTCACTTGGCAAAGAAAGACAAAAGGTATTCAAATGACCCTAAAAAGTATACATAACATTTTTTCTATTTTGTGGATTTATATGGAAAGGATATGAAGGAAATATATATGGAAAGGATATGAATAAGAGTGTAGCCACAGGGTTATACAACATTTTAAATAATATTCAAGACTTTAGGGGTGAAAGTGAACCATAGAGAATGAAGGTGTGAAAAATGCATCACCAAATAAAATAATATGAAAAGAGGCTTAACTACTTGGTTTAGTGTGCCAGAAGTAGCATAATAAATCACTTAAACCTAATGTCTAACTGAGATGTTGTGTGGGCCCTAAGTTGTTCAATTAAAAAAATGGATGTTTGCCTTATTGACATGTAAATGAAGAATTTCATAGGAAATTTTTAAACCTTGAAAATGAGTCCTTAGAAATGTGTGTGTGTGTGTGTGTGTGTGTGTGTGTGTGTGTGTGTGTGTGTGTGTGTGTGTGTGTGTGTGTGTTAATATCAAGTTGGGACTAATAGTTCTAAATTTATTGGGAATATATATTTATTATATTTTCATTGAGGGATCTTATTTATGTATACAGTTTTGTATATGTATGCTATGCATGATTTCGATTCCCATTTCTATTTTTGGAGATGTAAATTTAGACTTTGCTTGGAGGATGAGACATCCCCTCCCCAAGCCTATATATTTTTATCCTCCCAATCCCAAATGGAGGATAATTTTGGATATTAAGATTAATAATAAATTATATGAATATTTTATTATTGGTCTTGATGTGAATATCTTATTTTTATCCAAGCTTGTGAATCTTATAAGAAGTTCCATCAAAATGAATATTATTTTAATACAATTATCCATATTTTTTTATTTCTAATTTGATTGAATTTCTATAATAATCATAATCTCCCTTTATAGATATGCAATTACAATCTCACAAATGTAGCGACCTTTGATTATATATGCTCAAGTTCATTGTATTATTATTCCCTTGGAATCTAAATTGTGTTTGAATATTGGTATACTTAAATTAGTTTGCAACAAACATTGGTTCTTGATTTCTTGTCCAACCATTTAATTCAAGAACTAGTTTAGAATGGTTTCATATTGTTTTATCTGTAGGATTTATTTACTACCCCAACTTTCCTTGTTTTTAATTTTATTTTTATCATACCTACCTTAGGTTAGATTCATCATCAATATATAAACCTTAATTAGATATATACCCATGTCATATATGAACCATCTAAGGAAAAAAATATTCTAATCACCATATTTTCATAATAGGTTGTTTATAAAACCAATACCCTACAACTCATGCATTCGAGTGAATATTTATTCACATATCCTAAAACATTAGATGATACCTCATAAGGTTCCATGATGTGCATAAAATAAATATCAATAGGAATTTATTTAGTGATAGAAAGAGGTCTTTTTTTCTTGAATGAAATCACTTGAATTGTACTAGATATACCTAGAAGATTAACAAGGTCTACCTCATACAATAACTTTATATACCCACCTTTGGAAATACATAGAAAATTTAGATTAAATAAATGTGTCTTGAGAAGAACCAAGGGAAAATAATATTCCATAAATGTATGACCTTATCTTCCTCTATGTCTAATTCCCCAAACTTTGCTAACTAGTTATATTTAGCCATACCTGGAGACCTTCATGATCTACCTATAAATCTTAGGAAGTGTCTTCCTTCCTTCTCTCCTTAAGGAGGTTAGACTATTGAATAACATAAAATATTTTAAGAATAATTTAGGGATACTAAATGTAACCCAAAATGAATTTCCATGCAGACTCTTTCCTATCACATTATAAGATGCTAGATATGAATGGTTTCTTAATATCCTAAAAAAATTTATCACAACTTGGAATGAATGTCAAAACACTTTTATAACACATTTTGGACAAATCACCAACCTATAAATTTGTCTACCATCACTTTTAAATCATTAGGATGGAACTTAAGGAACCAATTTTATCCTTTAATTCAAGATTTCAAAAAATGTATAGCCAACTTGAGGCTACCTATAAACTTGTTGAAGCATTATCCCTCAAAATATACAAGAATAACCTAGACCCTATAACTTCTATCAATATCTGTATAACATTACCTCATTATCACTAGCCTATGATTAGGATATTACATTTATATATAATTGAATCCTTATTCATAAGCTTTAGGCCCACTTTATATTAGACCTCATTTTCTCTCCATCAACCCAATTTCAAATTATAATGATAATGTTGTGGATCACAATTAGAGCCAAGTGTAAACCCAATTTACTTTAGCACATGATCCACCTAACCAACACCTTAACCTCTTTAATAATAACTTTTCTATATCTAACAATAAAATCTAAACCAATCTTTGATACTATCTAGTGAATGGTACAAAAGTTGAGAAATGAATTATTGAGATGCATAAGTGAATGGTAAAAACCATGTGATATAATTACAATAAGAACATTATATCTAAAAGGTATAAAATAGCTATCAATAAACCTAAAAATAACACAAAGTAGGATCAATTTAACAAGATGATAGAGATAAGCATATTGATAGTATCCCTTTATAATTGGTGCCAATTCCATAACACAACACAACATGGTGAGATAGATTGCATAGAGTTATTTACTTTGATATATTTTATAAGGAAATGGATAGATATAAAGGTTTTGAAAATCATGTAAATCCATCATCTTCTATCACTCTAATTCCTCCCAAAACAACCATGGTCTTTGATACATATTCCTTCGCATTATTAGTGGATGAAAATAATGAATAAAATAAAAATATTGATTAGATCCATGTTTTCCAATAGTTATAGTGGAACAATTATAATTTAAGTAACAATAATCCTACTAATAATTCTATGCCCCAAAACAATAATGTTATTAATCCATATCTTATTAATAAAAAGAATATTTCCCATCCAAAATGGAATGATTAGTTATAGAATGAATATCAATAAGGTATATGAGGGTATATTTTGTTTGAATATATGAAGAAGATAAAGTATAATATTAGTCCACAAGATAACCTATATTATCGAATATAGAGTTTTGATACTCAAAGCTTTTATTGGAAGATCATCTACTAATAAATCAAAAGAAACACATGCAAACATGGTTGTTCTTAGGGACAAGCTTGGAGTACCACCTTTTATATTAACCATAATAATGTTCCTAAAGAACATGGGAAATTTTTTGGTTGACTTAGGTGCCTTAGGAAATGTGATTCCTATAGTTATATGTAATAAGATAGGTTTTACCCTACATAAGTTAGAAAGAATGGTCCTACAACTAGGAAATCTTCTATCCCATTTGTTAAAGAGTTGAAAAATGTGTACATCCAACTTAAATTATATCCATGTGTACAAAAACACATGGACATTATAGTCATTCACATTATATAAGCTTATGAATTTCTATTGAGTCATGATTGGTCAAAGATAGTGAATGGGTACATCACCACTATTTTCTCACACATGTGTCTACCTTGGAAGGGGGTAGACAAATAAATTTGAGTAGACCAAGAACCTGATATGAAGTATATGATTATAGAGTATAATGTAAACTAAGAATAAAAAGTTTGACTTTGTAATGTCATATGTAGGTGTGTATACTTTCACTACCAAGAAAGAATGTCATTAATAAGAATTTGAAGGTCCTTCTCAGTTATGGACTCTCATTTTTGATGGAGATAGTTAAAATAAAGGCTTATGTGATGGCATATCCATAATATATCTAGAAGTGAAGAAATATCTAACTACCTAGGAGATACAATTCCCTTTCACTAATAATCCAACTAAGTATGAATCCTTAATCCTTAGTCTTACGTTCATACTAAATCAAAACATAAATTAGTTGTGTATATTTAGTGATTTATAACTAGTGGTTAAACATATCAAAAATAAATATAAATTTAAATTCACTTACTTTAATAAGTACAAACACTAAACATGGGACCTAATCATATCATTTGAATCATTCAACATCAGAGAAATCCTAAGAGAAGTAAACTAGATGATATATTCACTATAAAATTTATCTACTAGTATGGTACACTCCAAGAATCCAAAATTTATAAATTATTTTTTGACATGGTACCTTTCCCCTCTATCCTAGACAATGTAGATAACTTCCAAGTATTTAGGTATGATCATAAAATTGTACAATTTATGAATAGTTTGAGATCCTTTGAATCAAATATAATAGATGAAAAAGATGTTAAACCCATGTATATTAAAGATATAGGAGATTATGCTATCTTAAAAATGAAATATAATTTCATACTATGGGGATGGTCTCCCTCGATTGAATTTTTTATGTAGATCTACAAGATAAAAAAATGGAAACAACTCAAAATGACTTAGTCTAATTTTATCAAGGAGATTATAGGCATTAACTAACATCCCTAGTATGTAAACATTGGCTTGAGTTTCACTAAAAATGAGAAATAAAATTTGAGTGGTGTACCAATAGAATACAAATATCTGCTCACCTATACATCTGAAGATCTAAAGGTCTTTAACCCTAGGGTCATCACACATATCATCCTAGTAAACCTATAACATAATCCCTTTAGGAAAATATAAAGTACAATGAAAATAATTATGAAGCCTTTGATTTATATAAAAGTATAAAAGCTATTGGATGCCAATATTATTTTTCCAATTATTAATTCTACCAGGGTATCTAACCTAGTTCAGTAAAGCAGAAGAATGGAGAAATCATGATTTGTATTGAAGTTAAAAATATAAATCAAGCATAAGCAATGGATAACTATTTTTTTTTTACTAGGAGAGGTAATTAAATTCGTTAGTGAATATGAAATTATGTCCTTCCTAGATGGATTCTTAGTGTAGAATCAAGTGGTGGTAGAATCACAAGATAGGATGAAGATTGCCTTCACCACTAAGTGGGAAACTTTTGAATATAAAAGGATGCCTTTTGGCCTAATAAATTTAGGAGAACCCTTAAAATTATATATCTAATTTTAATTTTAAATAATCATTGGCAAATGAATCAACATACACATGGATGACCTAATGGTGTTTTTCAAAGATAGAGTTGATCATGCAGACCATATACAAAGAGAATTTTATTGGTGTAGAAGATATGGAGTATCACTCAATTTAAATAATAAATTCTTCTAAAGTAATTGATTAAAAAAATATGCCATGTCATCACTAAGGATGAGGTATGCATCGATCAAGAATAAATTTAGGAAATTTCTAAAATGACACCTCCTAACAAAAAGAAAGATTTGAATTCTTTTTTTAGTAAGATAAACTGTGTAAGGAAATTCATTTCTAGATTGACACAGATTGTTGAGCCATTGAATGCCATGTTAAATTAATATGCTAAAATAAAATGGATAATATAAGCTAGGAAATATTTTGAAGATATCAAAATCACCATCACTCAAGCTCTAATTCTGATCAGGCTAGATTTCACTAAGGAATTATACCTTTCTTAATTTGTCTCAAATAACACTATATTAGTTATACTTACACAAAATGTAGATGAAATGAACATCTAATTATCTTAACGAGAACCATCCTATAAGATGCAAATTTGAAATATTCAAAAAAATATAAACATATATACATATTGATTAAAGCTATCAAAGAGTTAAAACACTATATTAAAAGGAACAAGATGCATGCCATAATCCCTAACCCAATTATCATGTTCACACTTGGCCAAAATGAATTTTTTTATAGAAGAGGTAAGTGGATGGTTAAATTAAAAGAGTTGAACCTTGATATAAAACCAACCAAGATAGTGAGAAGCCAAAGAATCATCCAACTCATGACTAATACTAGTCCATCTATTTATATTAAATAAACTAATGATAATCAGGTAGTTGTTGGTGAATGGTATGCTCAAATATTCCATTATTTATTCATAGGTACATGTCACCTTGAGATAAATAAAGAGACATTATGATCCCTTAGGATAAAATAAACCCACTATATGATAAATAAAGGCATCCTTATTGAGCAATATCATTGAGTGTTGAAATTTGATATTTAATGTTGTCATTGATGTCAAAGGTTCTTATGAAGATGCATGGTTGTTTAGTTGATGTAAAAATAATATAATTGATGTCAAAGGTTATTTTTCCAGTAAGCCTTGAGGTATGTATATGAATGAGTTATATTATAATCATAGAGAGTGTTATTGTTGTATGAGAGTAGTGATGAGAGAATGTTGTTTGAAGAATGTTCTAATATTATCTTGAGTGAAATCTTGGAGATACAATATGAATAAATGTATGTTATTAAAACAAGTTTAAATCATCTTTCAATACTTTGTCTAGAATTTTTGAGATGGTATTTATAGGACACATGATTATATTAGTGAGCTCCAAAGAATAATTTATACTCCAAAGATCTATGTAAGCAGTTTTGAAGATGCTCTAAATGAGTTACAAAGATGATAATGATACAAAAAATACTTGATAGTGTTTGAGAATGAGATATATGTTTTGTGTTTTTACATAAGGTGTTGAGTAACTTTATATTAATCAAAAGTTTAGCTTTAAAGTTTTATGTTTGTATCTCTAAATAAGTTATGAAGATCCCAGTCAAGCTTTGAAGATGTTTTATTGAAGTTATAAATAAGAGTGATTTTATGAGGTTAATTGAGAATATAAAAGAGAAATTAAAACACATGATAGTTTAATGTTGAATATTGTAGGGTGGATATAAGGTCAGATTCTAGGCCTAATAATACTTTCAAGCCAAGGCTTAGAAAGCAAAAAGAGAGATGGTGGCCAAATGAAGTAACATGATCAATTCCAATGACATAGGTGAGCAAGTAAACATTTATAGAGGTTATTAAAGTTTTTTTAAGTATGCGTGTGAATTTTTAGGTCATGGTTTGTAGGAAAAGGCTTGAAAATCATTTCAAGGTTTCTAGAGTACACAAAATGAAGAGTTATATACCCGAGAAGGTTTTCTCAGTGCTCATTTTCATGTGAAAATTATAAATGAGAACCTAATATATTCATGTTATATTATGAAGGGTTCTATCTCAAATTTCCAATCATTGGTTTTTGTAAAGAGGAGCTAAGCTTTATGAATGATAATTAAGACTAGAAGATGGTTTAAACCCTCATAAAACCCTAAAAGTGACTTGATATTGAAGATACTATTCAAAAGAGATTAGAATGGTTTTATATGATAAGATAATTGATTATATATTGATCTCAAATCTCCCAATCATCTCTAAGTGTGATTTATTTCTCAAGTGAGTGATTAGACCTATAGGAAAGTGCTTATCTTTCAGAAATTTATTGTAGCAGACAAAGTTAACTAAGTAAAAGTTGTTAAGTGGATGAATATCAATGTGATATAATTCTAATTTTTGTTCATGAAGATTTATATATAAGTTATATATTTTAGTTATGAAAAGTTAGTGATCAAAGTTGGCCAATCGATAATAGACGTAGTGGTGTAGATAGTAAGGAAATTAGATAAAAGTGAGAAGATGATTCCTAATGTGTTTTCATGTAAGATTGATGTATTAGAAAGGATTATGATGTTTTTTGGGTATTTAATAATATATAAATTATTTTAATAAGCTTTTAAATCAATGCAAGGGATTGAAACATTGAAGCTAAAATAGCTTATATAGCTGAGTAAAGTTTGTGAAAGAGATGGTTAGTAGATTAATCTATAAGACCAATAATTTTCATTACAGATCATGATATGATATTTTTAGGTTACTATAATTATGTTATAAGATAATTTTAATATATTTAAATCCCTTTAATATATTATTAATGTGTTCATGTTTCCTTGACTATTTTTTGGAGGCGGTTGGGAATTCTAAGTGAACATATTTCAGAGAAGTATTTGAGCCTATTTACCCAAATTTGAAGAATCAAAAGAAGTTTTATAAGACCATAAAGTCATAAGGTGTATTAATATGTAATTTTTTTCAATGTTTTTTTGGAAAAATTGAGTATATGCCTTAGTTGTTCAAGACATAGTTTTTGTGTATGCATAGACCTTTTATATGCATTGATTTGAGAAAGGGTTCAAGTAATGGTTGGACCTAATAGATGTTGTGGACAAAAATTAAAGTTTTATAAGGTATATTGGAGTGTATTATGACTTTTTTCTTCCATTTTTAGTGTTTTTATATGATTCAATAAATATCAAATGGTAATGTGTTGTTAAGAAGGCCTATTAGGTCTCCATAAGCCTAAAAGAGGAGTAAGGGCTAATTGATGTATGGATGAAATATTATATTGATTTATTGATGATCAAGGCATGTTATTTTAATATATTAATTTCTTACCTAAGTTATTTTAATGTATATATGACTAAGAAAGAGATGATCAAGTGACTTGTATAAAAGTAAGGTAATTTAGGCCTATTTAGTGTGTGCTTAGAGAGAAAGAGTAGAAGAGTACAGGAAAATTATATAGATAATTGGTAAGTATAAGGAGTTAATTTATAACATTATAAAAGTTTTATGAATATCTAAAATAGGTTTTGTATATGAGGATCAAGATTAAAATACCTAATCAAGACATGAAGAGGTCTAGTTGAGTGAAGAAGGTTGAAGGCTAGTTTGATAGGGATAGAAGTGAGCAAAGAGCTAAAGGAGTAGATCATCATATGTTGTAGAATAATTTTTTTTTTTATGAATGTTATAAATTAATTATGTGGCCAATTTATTACTGAGTCATCTACATGGTTGGCACCTCCTTATAAGTGGGTTCTTATTAAAGCCTAGCTGAGTTGGTGTTGAGCTAGTTGGGGTTGGTGTTCCATGTGAAGATGTTGTTTCACTAAATATTGATGTTTATATTATAGGAATTTATTAAATTTGATACATCAGTGGTTTTTATTCCCCTAAATGTTTTACCATGTATATTTTGTGTTCATGTGTTTCATATTCTTATGATTTGATGCTTATGCTTTCTAAGATGTATATTCTTATAAGAATGGTTCATGTATGATTAAGTGGAATTGAATGAAAGTTTTTTGAATAATAATTCACCCCCATTTCATTCATATTTTTTCCAATAAATACTATTAAATAATTTCCTTTTAAATAGGCTTGACAACCTAAAGGAGATCTTAACAAGCAAGGATGACTAGTCAGCAAGCTCAAGGTGGTGTCTCTACTAGTAAGGCTTCATTATTTAAAAGATATAGCTATGACTTTTGGAATGTTAGAATGAAGATATATCAGATGTCATAAAGAAATTATAATTGGTAGTTAGTTATGGATGGTTATATTTCACATCTAATTCCACTAACAAGAGCAATAGTTACGAAGGATAGTGAAAATAACTCCAAGGCAATGAATGTAATTTTGTGTGGCCTATCATTGGCAAAGATTGTAAAATTAATGCATTGCATTTCATCCAAACACATATGGGATAAATTGAAGATAATATATGAAGGAAACACTAAGGTGAAGATGGACAAGTTGTAGAACCATAGAAGATAGTTTTAAAGTATGAGGATGAATGAAGATGAATATATTGCATCCTACCTATTCAAAATGTATGAAGTTGTCAATATCATAAAAGCATTGGGAGAAGTGAAATATTCTACTATTGTCCAAAAGGTACTGAGATCAGTCATTTCTAAGTTTGATTCTAAAATGTTTGCAATTGAAGAGATGCAATATTTTGACAAGCTAGAGATGGATGGGCTTCATGGCATCTTGACTACCTATGAGATAAGATCAAATGAAGGAAGACATCTCAATAAATGAGATGGTTTCAAGGTTGAAAATAAGCCAAAGGATAATAAGGTCAAATATGAGGTACATACAGATAATGATGATGATGAATTCATAGCCATGTTTACTAGGAAGTTGATTTTTGTCTCAAGAAAGTACAAGGGTAAGTTACCCTTCAAATGTTTTAGTTATGGAAAGATTGGTCATTTTGAAACCAAGTGTCCTAACAAGGATAAATCTAAGCATAATGAAAAATATGATGAATCTCATGAATATGATAGAAATTCCTATAAGTCTAACAAGAACAATAAATAATTCAATAAGAATGAAGGAAGGAAAGGATCATTCAAGAATAAGAAGAGTTTATATACCAAAGAGACAACTCATCTGATGTAAGTGATTTAGACACACTAACAGTGATGATGATAGTAATGAATTTAAATATGACAATAATGAAACTTTGTTCATAAGCATATAATTAAATAATGATGTTTGTTTAAATGGGAAAGGACTCATGATTGATGCAAAATTAGATGAAGAAGTATATTATGAAAATGAAAAAGTTGAAGTGGATCTCAAAGTAGAACTAGCAAGTACCCTAGAAGAGTTGAATATTATGAAGAATAAGAATAATAAACTAAAGTCATTTGTTTAGGAATAGGTGGAGTAAATCAAGATATTTAAGGAAATATTGATAAACACTTCCAAAGAATATGAAAAAATAAACCAACAAGTGAAAACCCAGATAGAGATTGTGGCAGCAAGCCTAAAATCTAAAGAGGAATATTGTAGAAGATATGTAACTAAAATAGAATCTTTGAAAGCTGATTTGGATCAAGCACATAGAAAGTTAAATAGATTTGTGAAGTTTGAAAATAACACTAAGGCTTTAGATGATATTTAAAGAAGACAAAGTCTGCAAGTGATAAGATAGGTCTTGGATTAAAATAAGACTAAAGTAAGGAACCTCAAATCAAAGAGAATACTATTGAAGACGAGATGGTCAACATGAAAAGATCTATCAGATAGACCAATGCTACAAATTATGATAGTTATTTTAATGGTTAATATTTTTAATATAGTTAATTTGGTCATAGAGAAATATAATGTATAAAACCATCCAAGAATGAGTACTCATAGAACTATGGAAGAAGAAACAATTAGTCAAATAAAGATCATAGTCATTATCAATAAAATGGTATGTATAAGGTGGTATGTTATAGATATCATAATGTAATACATATTTCAAAATTATACCCTAACATAGATGAAATATCATCAAGTCAATATAGGAATTTTGAAGCTCTTAGAGTGCAATAAATAATGCAAATGAATGTATAGAAACCAAAGGTAATAAAGACAAGTCCTGATCAGTCTACAAACTCAAATGGACTACTTATTGAGATAGAGCATACCTCAGCTGATAAATAAACTAAGGTATATCAATAATAATTTTTATTTACATGTGTTACCAAGGTAGTCAAAGAAAAGAATAAGTATGACATGGTTGATGATGAGATCAAGCCTAAAGTGTCAATCAAGTCCAGAAGCATGTTGAGGAATATTTAGTCTTGTGAAAAGATGGAGATCTAGGAATCTATTGAGTTCATATTACTTTAGTGCCCTAAAAAAAGAGGGTGGGTATATTGAGCTTCATAGATACATTATTTTATTAGCAGAAGCATGAGGGTGTCGAAAAAGAAGGTTTATTTTGAAGATTCTAGGTTGCATATGTTGCAAGCAATGAGATGAAGATGGATATTATCCATTCTTGTGTTGATAGCCTTATGATTTGAAGTATATAAGGTAACATGACGAGAAATCTAAGATTGGTATAATGTATTTAAAGTCAAACTATATATATAATTGGTATATAAAAGGTAAAATTTTGATATCTATTTATATGAGTAGTTGAGCCTAATCTATGAAGACAAAGGGGGAGTCCCTATTTCTACATTTGGCATCTAGTATGGGATAGCCATGTGTATGGTCAAAATTTTGATATCTTCTTTTTCCATGTCAATAAAGGTATGTGATCTTGAGTTTTTATTTCTTTGAAAGAAGATATGCTTGGATTAAGGGTGAGCTTGGTAGATTTGAGTTCTTTGTCAATAATGTGATTACTTTTAATATGTATGGAATTAAGGAGAGATTATGCCTGAGATGATTCATAAAATTTATTTGTTGATATTTTGGTGGATCAATCGAGAGAGTGACCTTATTGATAGAAGTTTCTAACAATGGTTGTCATAAGTGGTCGTCATATTTTTTGAAGACTATGTGCCATCTAGTATCTTTGAGAGATATTATCATCTCATAGGAAGATTATGATTTTAATAGTTACAAATAATATTTGATATCATTTTCTAATAGAATCATCTTGTATGTTTAGTTTAAAGGAGAGTTATTCAAGTTTTCAATTGAACTTAATCTATGTTGAAGTGGTCCTATAATCTAAGTTATTTTTGAAAGAGATGACATTTATGGAAGACCTTTGTCATTAATGCCAAAGGGGGAGAAAGATCAGAAAAAGAAAGAAAATAGAGAATAACCCAAAGATCAAAAAAGGTAAGAAAGGGGATAAATATCAAAAATATTATAAAATATGATAAAAAGGGGCAAGATTAGAAGGGGTGAGAAGAAGCAAGAAAAAGGACTAAGAAATTATTGCCACCAAGAGTGGGTGACATACATTTCTAAGTATGTTTACCATCAACGATAAAGGGGGAGATTATTGAGCATTATCATTGAGTGTTTATCTTTGATATTTAATGTTGTCATTAATGTTGAAGGTTCTTGGTCAATTAAGCCTTAAGGTATGTATATGAATGAGTTCTATTTCAAGTATAGTGAGTATTGTTGTTATATGAGAGTAGTGATAAGAGAATGTTGTTTGAGGAATGTTCTAATATCGTCTTGAATAAATATAGGTTAGTACATCAAGTTTAAATCATATTGTAATGATTTGTATAGACTTTATGAGATTGTATTTATAGGTGTCATGATGAAATGAGTGATCTCTAAAAAAGATGTATGCTCCAAAGATCTATGTAAGCAGTTCCAAAGATGATTTGAATGAACTATAAAGATTAGAATGCTCTTAAGAATAATTGATAGTTTTTTATCATGAGAGATATTGGTGGAGTTTGTACATGAGGTGTTGAGGACCTTTCTATTGATAAAAAGGTCAACTCCAAAGATCTATGTTTATAACTCTAAATAATGCTACAAAGATCCTAGTTAAGATTTGAAGTTCTTTAAGTAGCTCTGAAGATGTTCTATTGATGCTGTGAAAAATAGTGAGTGTCTAATTTTTCTTGAGGATACATAATAGACATTGAAACATAGGATAATTTGAAGGTAAATCTTATGGGGTGGCTAGAAGGTCATATTATAGGCCTAATAAGAATTACAAGCCAATGCTTAGAAAGTAAAAAGAGAGATGGTGGCGAGATGAAGTAAAAAGATTAGTTTTCATAAAATGGATGAGTAGGTGAACATTGAAAAATGTGATTAAAGTTATTTTAAATATTTTCATCAAGTTTTAGGTCATGGTTTGAAAGAAAAGGTTTGAAAATATTTCAAGGTTTCTAAAGTGCATAGAATGAAGAATTGTCTACCCGAGAAACTTTTCTTAGTGCTCATTGGCATGTGAAAATTATTCATGAGAAACTAAGTTATTCATGGTAAATGAGGAAAGGTTCTATCTCAAATTTATAATCATTATTTTTTAGAAAGAGGCTCAAAGTTTTATGAATGATCATTAAGATTGTAAGATCATCTAAACCCTCATAATACCCTAACAATGACTTGATGTTGAATATATTATTATAAATAGATCATAATGGTTTTATATGATTATAAAAGTGACTAGATGTTGAATTAAACCTTCCCAATAATCTTTGTGTGATTTTTTTGTTAGGTGAGTGAGTAGACCCTATAGTAAAGTTCTTCGCTTTTAGAGATTTGTTGTAGCAAATAGAGTTGCCTGATTCAAAGTTGCTAAGTGGATGAAGATCAAAGTGTGATAATTTTAGTTTTTGTTAATTAATATTTTTATTAGGTTATTTATCTCAGGTATGAAATGTTACTGATCAAATTTGGCCAGTCACTAAGAGACCTAGTATTGTAGATAGTAAGTAAATCAGATAAAAGTGAGAAGATAATTCTTGATGTGTTTTCATGTAAGAGTGATGCATTGGAAATCATGGTGATGTTTTTTTGTTGTTTAATTATCTATAAATTCTTTTCATAATCTTTAAATTCAATGTAAAAGGTTGAAACATTGAAGCCAAAATGGTTTATCTAGTTGAGTAGGGTCTGTGAAAGATAAAGTCAGCATATTAGTCTGTAAGACCAATAGTTTTCATTAGAGATCATAATAAAATTGGTTTAGGTTGATATGAGTATGTTATAATATCAGGTTCTTGAATTTGAATCCCTTGTAGATATTCAATCATGTGTTAGATGTTCATGTTTCCTTGACTGTGTTTTGGAGTTAATTGGTAGTTCTAAGTGAACATCTTGTAGAGAAGTATTTGAGCCTATTTACCCTAAGTAAAAGAATTATATGAATTATTTGATGACCTTGAGGTCATTTTTTTATATATATATGTAATTTATTACCATTTTTTTTTATGAAATTGAGCATATGCCTTAGTTTTTCAAGACATAGTTTATGTATATGCATGGACTTTTCATATGCAATGATTTAAGAAAAGGTTCATGTAATTATTGGACCTAAAATGTGTTTTGGAAATAAATTAAAGTTGGATAAGGCCTGTTGGATTGTTATATTATTTTTTCATACCATGTGGGGTGTTTTTGTATGCTTCAAGAAATAACAAAGGGTAACATGTTGTTAAGAAGGCCTATTAGGTCTCCATAATCCTAAATGAGGAGTAAGGGCTTATTGATGTATGACCAACCTATTATAATGATTGATTAATGATTAAGGAATGTTAATTTAATATAATAATACCTATTATGGCCTACCTAAGTGATTTTAATGTGGATTTGACTAAGCAATAGATGTTCAAGTGACTTGTATAAAAGCAAGGTAGTTTAGGCCTATTTGGTGTGTGCTTAGAAAGAAAGAGTAGAAGAGGATAAGTGAATGATATAGATCATTGTTAAGTAGAATGATTTCATGTGGACCATCATATAAGTGCGATGAGCATCTAACAGAGGTTTTTCATATGAGTATCAAGGTCAGAAGACCTAACCAAGCCATGAAGAGGGCTAGTTGAGCGAAGAAGGCTGAAGGCCAATTTGAGAGGGATAGAAGTGAGCGAAGAGATGGAGTAGATAATCATATGTTTTATAATAAAAAATGTTTTCTGAAGGTGATTAAATAATTAGGTGGATAAGTTGATGTTGAGTCATCTAGGGTGTTAGTTCTTCCTTGAAATTGGGTGATTATTAAAGCCTAGTTGATTTGGTGCTGAACTAGTTGGGGTTGGTGCTCTATGTGAAGTTGGTGATTCACTAAATATTTATGTTTGCATTATAGTACTATATTCCATTTGCTTCATCAGTGGGGGTTTTACCCCTAGAGTGTTTCTCATGTATTTTTTGTGTTAATGTGTTTCATGCTCTTATGATTTGATGCTTATGCTTGTTAAGATGTGTGTACTTGTTACTATGGTTCATATATGATTAAGTGGAATTGAATGAAAAAAATTTAAATACTGATTCATCCCCAATCTCATTCATCTTATTTCCAATAGTCCTATACAAAAATAACTATGAAAGCATCTAATTAGATAGTTTTTTAAATTAATAAGCCATGGACATCATAGATAATGTACATAATAACATAGGCAATGTAAATCCATTAGGTAACACAAAAACCCATAAATTTTTAAGGATGGGATACTATTGGCATACAGTATTCAAATATAGCCATAACCATTTTAGAAAATACCATGAAAGCTAAGTGTTTGGAAAAAGATTACTAAATACTTTGATGCCCCTATAACCAATAACTAAAGGATTCCCTTTTGATCAATTATGTCTTGACTTCATAGGGTTAATAAACCCAAATTATTTATCTAGCCACAAATTTATCCTATTAGCTACTAAATATTTGATGTAGGAGCATCAAGCAAGTCAATGTATTTTAGTATGTTTTGTTGTCATTTTGGTTTAGTTGGTGTTATAAGTCCTACAGATATGCAAGAAGGGTGATATATTCATTAGCTGTCCTTGTGTTGGGTGTTATTTGTCTTGGGAGAGTTTCCCACCAAAAACTTCAATTTTTAAATTTGAATTAAGTTCTCAACTTAGGGAGATGTTTTGTGGTGTTTGGTGAAATTTAATGTTTATAGTAGGTTATTTAGGTCCTAAGATGTATTAATATATAATTTAATGTGGCCAATGTGTAATAAAATGTAAATTAAATGAAATTTCATTAATCAAATGGTTTGTAACTACCTTCATACAACTAACTAACAATAAAATAGAGAAAGAATGCTTGATATAGAGAGATAGTAAGGGTATTAAGAGTAGAGGAATCAAAAGATAGTAATAGATGAATTATTAAATGGTTTTTAAAAGATGTATGATTTAAAATTAAATATAATCAATATAATTTGTTACATGTTGATGTATGTTTGTATATACCTTCCCTTTTTCCATATTCTATGTTTAAATCTAAAGATTGTGTAAATCCCATTTGTAAGGGAGACTCTATGTAAATATTTTTTAGCCACATATATATGTTAAATATATTTTATTTTTATGAATTAAATATTCATGACATTTTATTTTGTTATTTTTATAAAGACTTTTTGAGAATAACAAATAAGGATTATGTACAATTTGTATAATGTCATCAAACAAACCTGAGCATGCATTTTAGAGAAGATAGGTTATATAAAGTTATTATTGGTACTTATATGAATTTTTAATTCATTATTAATTATCCTTAAGTGTTTTCAACTTTTTTGGTTCCATATTTGAGGAATAATTATCCTCATATTTATAGAACACTATGACAATACACACATTCTTAGTCAACATTTGAGTTCATTGATAAATAGAGGTATTAACAAGAGATATAAGGGTTAAATAAGGTATTTTAGGGCTTATTAAACCATATAAATTTATAAAAAATCATGAAAAATAATTCATACTCATATTAAACCAATCAATGTAATCTTGGGCCTATATGTAGGGTTAAAACCCCAAAGAATAGACAAAATTGAATATATTTATTTGTAGATAGTCAAAAAATTTGAATTTGATAATGAATTAGTTAGAGGTTGTTTATGGACAATTGGATGTGGATTTAATTCATCTATTGGTGTAAAGTGAGAGTAAATTTCATTTCCAAAACTATGTACCCTATGTAACCTTGTCAAATAGTTAGGTTTGTGTCAAAGTGAGTGATTAAAGAAGTTTAGAAGTTGGGTGATAGAGTTTAATTATTAAAAAATATAATTAGGGATATAAAAGACCTATTTGAGGTCTTGAAAGTTATATAATTTGAAACATATCAAATATATTGCATTTTATAAGGTCTTAGCATACTCAAGACAGTCACAGTCCTAAAACTAGGGTTTTAGAATTCAAATTGAAACTATGAGAGGTTACACCAATAAAATTCAACAAAAACTTTTTATTAGTTTTTTTTTGTTACCTAATATATTTTATAGGTTTTTCACTTGTTTAGAGTGTATTAATATAGTATATCAAGATTGAGATCAAAATATGGGTAACTAGGCCTAATGAAGGGCTGATTGAAAGATGGAGTTATAAAGTGGTAAAGTAAATTGAATTAGAAAATTAAATTTGGCATGGAGATAAAAGTGGATAGAGGGTATCCATAAAGTACATTTTATTTTCCATACCCATATTTTCTTGTCCATACCAACTAAAAAAGACTAAAAAGGGTTATAAAGATAGTATAAAAGTGAGTAGAGTTGCATAAGGAGATTTAAGATAAGGATGAGTATTGGAATTTAACTCCAAGTAATTGGATATGTTCATGGAATCCTATGGAAGGCATGAGGATATAATAAATAAGTGAGGCAAATTTATTGAGGTGTTTTAGATTTTGAAGCTTATAGCCTAGTAAAGTTAGAAAGTGAGATTAATGAAAGGGAGTGAGAAGGTGAATGGATGAGTGAGATATATTTGAAGGATATATAGGTATAGTGAATAAATTTAATAATCCTATGAAATAGGATCACGTAATATATGATATCAAATCTCATTGGGGAGATTGATAAACAAGAGGAGATAAAAAAGATTGAATGCAAGAATTAGTGATTGTAGGTATGAAAGGTGTGGTTAGAGTAGATAATGAGGAATTATCAACGTCATTTTTTATTAAAAATTACATTGTATTTACCAAACCCATATTTACTTATCCATACCAACTAAAAAATCCTAAAAAAAGGTAACATGAATAGTGTAAAAATGAGTAAAGTTGCATAAGGGGACTTAAGGAAAATATGAGTATTGGAATTTAACAACAAGTAGTTGGATATATACAAGGAATACTATGAAAGGAATGATGTTTTATTCAATAATCAAGGAAAAGGTATTGAGGTGAATTGGATTTTGAAGCTTGTAGCCTAGTGAAGCTAGTGAGTGAGATGAAATAAAGGGAGTGAGAAGGTAAATGGAATGAGTTAAATGGATGAGTGATATATGTATGAAGGATATATAGGTATATTGAATAAAGTTAATAAGCCTATAAAATAGGTTAATTCATAATAATATGTCAAACCTTGTTGGGGAGATTGTTAACCAAGAAGAGATGGAAAATATTGAATTGAAGAATTGGTGATTATAGGTATCAAAGGTGTGGTTATAGTGAACAACTAGGATATCTCTACATAATTTTTTATTAGAGAAGAAACTTTCATTGGGATGAGGTGAAGGACAATCATCAAGCATAACAATTTACATGTTTGTTTTAGTTTTCATTATATGTATTGATATGTTCATGAAAAACATTGAGGTGTGAGTGAAGGTTGAGAGTATGGTAGGCATCCATAAAGCTAGTGAGTCTTGTGAAGAAGAGAGAGAGATATTGTAAAGATAAAGAGTGATATCAAGAAGATGTTGAAGAGAGATAAAGGAGTCTTAGGAAAAGGACAAGATAAAGTGAGATAGACCTAGGTGAGGTCACAAAGAGAGATATACCTAAGAGAGGTCATGAGAGAAAAGTGGATGAGGTTTTTCAAAGAGGAATAAGTCCAAGTTAAACCAAGATATTTAAAGATATATAAGATGAATAAAGATAAATAAAATAGAAAATATGTCAAATGTGAGATAAGAAACCACAAAGAGAAGAAGGTGCAAGAAAACACTTAGAGAAGAGAGATAAAAAGAGATGACAAAGGTGAGGCAGTAACTAAATGAGTTACTAATCATAATGAATCAAAGAAGGAAATTGAGAATTCATATTATGTATGGGTCATGAGGAATAAGACAATAAAGTTCACAATAAGGATATAGATGAAGAAGAGATATATGAAATTTAAAAGAGAGGAAAAAGAGCAGAAAATATTATTTTACAAGCAACTCAAAGGTGAGATAATGAGGTATAGAATGAGTTAGAAGCATAGTGAGAAAGAGGATGAAGGTGAAAAACACATTAATATATATCATATTACTTTGAGTTAGGAAAAATAAGATGATTGTCACCAGCTAGGTGATGGGAAAGACAAAGAAGAAGAAAATTAGTTTGTAGGCCTCATTGAAGGCTTGAAAAGAGAGGTACAATCCAATAAAGGAGATGAAAAATTAGATTACATGTTTATCTATGATAGTCAAGAGAAATTGAAGATATAAATATAAGATTCATAAATATCCTTGAATGTTGAAAATATGGATAAGAAGGAGAAAATATAGTTTTCAATAGTTGAGGACATCATGAGGGAATATAAAGAACTTGAATAGAAATCATTGGTGACAACAATACATCAGATTGAAGCAATTAGGCATGGAATTTTCTTTTTTTGTTATAATAATGAAGATTATAATAATGGAAGGTTAGATTATAGGTGTACTATTATTTTTTTGGGTAATACATAACCCATATGATAGTGGTAAATAAGAAGGTAAGAGTGCACATAAAGTGCTAGTTATTTCAAGCAAGTAGTGGAAGCAAGGAAGCATGATTGTCTATGATAGAGGAAAGAAAAAGACAAAATATGAATAAAATTTTAAGTATGAAGGATCATAACAAAAAAATAAATATACAAAGAGAATGAACTAGAAGACTAGGAAGAAGAGAATAATAGTCCATTTGAGCAAAGTCCAAACTCTTTCTTGTCTGGGAGTCTAATGCAGGAGCATCAAGAAAGTCAATGTATTTCAATGTGTTTTGTGGTAATTTTGTTTTATTTGGTGTTATAATTCATAAAAATACAAAATAATGGTGATAGAGTCATTAGGTGTCTTTGTTTTGGGTGTTCTTTGGCTTAGGAGAGTTTCCTACCAAAAACTCCAATTTGAAAATTTGAATTAATTTCTTAGCTTAGGGAGATGTTTTATTATGTTTGGTGAAGTATAATGTTTCTATTAGGTTATTTACGTCCTAAGGTATATTAAGAGATAATTTAAGGTGGTAAAATACATAATACAATGTAAATTCAATTCAATTTCATGAATCAAATGGTTTGTAATTACCTTCATACAAGTAACTAACAAGAAAATAGAGAAATAATGCTTGATATAGAGAGATAGTATGGGTCTTAGGATTAGAGGAGTCATAAGATAGTAAGAGATGAATTATTGAATCATTTTTGGAATATTTATGATTTAAACTTCAAAATAATCAATAAAATTTGCTACATTTTTTATGTTTGCCTGTATATACCCTCTATGTTTCCATATTCTATGTTCAAATCTAAAGACTGCGTAAATTCCATTTACAAGGGGAGACTCTATGGAAAGAGTTTTGAGAAATGTATATATGTTAAATGGATTTTATTTTAAGGAATTAAATATTCATGAAATTTTATTTCATTTTTTTGATAAAGACTTTTGGAGAATAACAAAAATAAACTCTGTATAACCTGTATACTATGATCAAACAAACATGAACATGCTTTTAGAGAAGATAAGATATGTATAATGATTATTTGTAATTATATACATTATTAAGTAATTATTTTAATGTTATTAATGTTCCATAATTGTTTTCAATTATTTTTGTTCCATATTTGAGGAAGAATTGTGCTCAGGCTGTTAGAATATTGTGATAATACACATAATCATAGTCAACATTTGAGTTCATTGATAAATAAAGGTATTAAGGAAAGATATAAGGATTAAATAAGTTATTTAGTGGTTAGTAAAATGATAAAAAGTGATAAAAAATAATTAACAAGTAGTCATACTCAGATTAAACCAATTGATGACCTCTTAGGCTTGTATGTAGGGTTGAAATCCTAAATAATAGACAAAATGGAATTTATTTGCTTGTAGATAGTTAAAATTTTTGAATTTTATATGGAATAAGTTATAGTTTATATATGTACTATTTGAGGTGTATTTTATTCATTTGGTGGTGTAAAGTGAGAGGAAATTTCATTTCCAAGACTGTGTACCCTATGTAACCTTGTTAAATAGTCAGGTTTATGTCAAAGTGAATAGTTAAAGAAGTTGAGAGGTTGGGTGAGAGAATTAAATGATTAGGAAAAATAACTATTGTTATAAAATACCTATTTAAGGTCTTTAAGGTTATTTAATAGGTAAAAAATAAAATGTACTTCATTTTTTAAAGTCTCAGCATACTCAGGATAGTCACAATCCTAAAAGTAGGGTTTAAGAATTTAAATTAAAATTATGAGAGGTTCCACCAAAAAAATTAAATAAAAACTTATTATTATTTTTTAATATTATGTAACATGTTTCAAATTTTTCACACTTTTACGGAGTGTCTAAGTAAAATATATCAAGATTGAGATCAAAATAGGGGTAACTAAGCCTAATGAAGGGCTAATTGAAAGATGAAGGAGTTAGAAAGTGGTGAAGGCAATTGAAATAGAAAATGAAATTTGGAGTGGAGATAGAAGGGGATATAAGGTTTCCATAAAGTACATTGTATTTTTTATACCCAACTATACTTATATGTACCAACTAAAAAAGCCTAAAAAAGGCTACAAGGATAGTGTAAAAGTGAACAGAGTTACATAAGGGGACTTAAGGAAAGAATTAGTATTGGAATTAAAATATAAATAGTTTGATATGTCAAAAGAATCCTATGGAAATAATGAGTATGAAATAAAGAAGCAATTAAAAGGTATTGAGGTGTTTTGGATTTTAAATCTTGTATCCTAGTGAAGCTAGTGAGTGAGATGAATGAAAGTGAGTGAGAGATGTATAAGGATATATATGAATATTGAATAAATTGAATAATAATATGAAATAAGATCATGCATAAGACGATTTCAAACCTTAGTAAGGAGATTGATAACCAAGAGGAGATATAAAAGATTGAATGCAAGAATTGGTGATTATAGGTATTAGAGGTGTGTTTAAAGCAATAATGAGAATGTATCTACATCACCATTTCATGATATGGATTGAAGCTATGTACATTAATAATTATATTACACTAGATTTTATCAAATGTCTAGAAGAGAACATATTGACTAGGTCTAGTATTCCAATCTCTTTAGTTTGTGATAATGGTATAGCTTTTCAATATACAAAATTTACTGAGTGTGCCTATAACAACCAAATTATTAGTAAGTTCTCCTCAAATTAATATAAACAATGGAATGGAATATTTGAATATAAAAACAATAATTTTATGGATTCCATCATGAAGTTAGAATAAGATAAACTAAGATAATGTCATCTACTATTGAAGTATGCACTATGGGTAGACAAAATGAGACACAATTAAGAAATCAAGGTTCATCTTTTCTCCTATTCTATGGACAATATAAAGTTTTCTTCATCATTATTAAAATACCAATGTATTAATTCATGTAAGAGTACATGGGGAAGTTGAAATAATCTAGTCTAGACTACTTGATATAGTCTAAATAGAAGACACTCAAATTGAAGCAATACACAGCTTCATCAAACACCAAGACATTGTCAAAATAGGATTTGACAAAAGGTATAAAATTAAATATTTAAAATTTTCAAAATTAGTAATCTTATGGGATAAGGAACATGATAATAAGTGACAAGAAGATAAGTTCATTCCTTATGGATATACCCATATAAAATATCTTAGATATTCGATAACAATGCTTTCTAGTAAATGGATAATTTTTGAAAGATTATTTCATGGTTGTTCTAACTAGAGATGTTTCTTAATGACTGTAAGTGAAGATGTATTAGATTTATATCTTTCTATAATAGATTTCATGTTTTTTAGGATAATATTTCTTATTTTTATAGAGTGGTATTTCTTAATTTCTACATTTTTCTATAGGCATATAAGTTATTATGATTTTTTAGTCATAGAAAATGCAAAAATAGGTAAGTTGAGCATGGCTAATGTCACCCAACCCTTAGGTCCCTCTTTCTTGCTTTTATGACCCTCTTAGGCTTATTTTCACTAATTCTTAGTCATCCATAGCCTTCTATATTTAGTCCTATCTCACCTAGACCTCTCTTTCTAGGATAAATCAATCCCCCTAGGTCCCATCTACTTGGGATTATAGTGCCACACTTGGACTATAGCACTAGTGCCACTACTGTATGTTTTTATCACTATTATCCAAGCCCATTTTTGGCCCCAATAGTAAATTTATTCTAGTTCCCCATACTTATTCTTGTCATCCTAATGTGAAAACATTCAACCCATGACCAATACATCCCTATAAAATACCATTCAAATATCATTTGGAAAGGGTTGGTAATCATCACTAAGAAAGCAAGAATACAAGAAAGACTACTCAAGAAATCTTCCTATTCTCTACATATGACCAACCAACACACTTACAAGATCATTCAAACCCTTACACTAGTCCCTAGCCACCTCAATCACATCTAGTTTAGCATTATTTACATATTCATACACTCAATTTCACAAAGCACATCAAGTGGGAGAACTATATCTGGTTTGATCCCTCTTCAAAATATTGGTATTCAAGTAGTATTCCCACACATGGGGTGTGAATCACATCTAATGCATCTTAAATACACTAACCCCACCCCCCCCCCTTTTTTCTCAAAATTGGTCAAATTATAATGGAAGATAGGGTTTGAAGAATGAGCTCTATTGACATCTATCCTTTGAAATTTGGTACATAGGCTCACACTAACCTAGACAACAAAACCTAGAAAGCTCATATCCTTAATACAATATTGGTATAGGTAGACTATAACACCAATGCTGATATTTTCTAGTTCTAACACTTCTATCCAATCACAAAACAAAGTTAAAATCTTAGTTTATAAAAGTGTCTTAGTCTTGCATAGTGAATTTTAGCCTTTGTCTCAATCAGATCAATCAATTACTAGCTAAGTTTTGTTTTCTTCTCCTTATTACTATTTTTAGGAAAGTTTGGATTGTAATCTAATTTACACAAATTATTATATTAATTATTGCATATTTATTTAATAATTTCTTATTCTAGACCTTTAACTAAATTAGGAATAATACACCAATATTCCCAAAATTGTTAAATTATTCGGTCAACCTGACTTACTTCATTTGCACATTAAAACCCTAGAAACCCTAGGGTAAATTTCTTACTAATTTTTGTATATATTTTTTATTTCCTACTGTCTAGTTCTAACACTTATATATAATCACAAAACAAAGTTTAAATCTTAGTTTTCAATAGTTTCTCAGTCTTGCATAGTGAATTCCAATGTTTGTCTCAATCATATCAATCAGTTTCTAACTAAGTTTTGTTTTCTTCTCCTTATTACTATTTTCAAGAAAGTTTGGATTGCAATCTAATTTACACAAATTAGTATCTTAATTATTACATATTTATTTACTAATTTTTATTCTAGACCTTTAAGTAAATTAGGAATAATACACAAATATTCCCAAAATTATTAAATCATTTGGTGAACACGACTTACTTCATTTTCACATAAAAACCCTAGAAACCCTAGGGTAAATTTCCTAATAATTTTTCTATATTTTTTTTAATTTTTTATATGCATAATAAAATAAAAAATTAGCATTAAATTTTAAATTTTCATAGTAATTTTAAAATATTTTTCTTTCAAACCCTAGTTGCCCATACTAGGTCCTAATATTTTCCCAATAATTTTCCAATAATTTTATAAATTTTTACTTTCATATTTAAATTAGAAAATATATTCAAATTTCAAAATTCAATAGTAATCCTCAAAAATATTTATTTTTCAAAATCCTAGTTACATCTACTAGGTCTTATTAAATCACTAATTTTCTAATAAAGTTTTGATTTTTTACTTGCATCTATAACTCATAAATTCACCTTTAATTTCAGATTTTCATAGTAATTGTTAAAATAATTATCTTTCAAAACCCCATTTGAATACACTAGGTCCTATTGCTTGTGAGATATCACCTTATATTCTAAAAATCAGAATTCAAAAATTGGATCCCACTTATTTACTATTTTTTCTTACATTTCTTGTAAAAAAATAAAGAGACCATCATTGGTCCTATCATGTACATGAATAGTTAAATTTACCATATATTAATATAAAGCTTCATTTTTTGCATTTCATGCTTACTTTTTATACTAAGGGATGATATTACAAAATTCATTGCTAAACATGCACACAATTTCACTATTCCTTTTGCATACTTTCTCTCACTCGTGTGGAAAATTTTTCATGTTTATCACAATAAAAACATTAGAAATGTGAGAGCACATGTAAAATTTCTCTATGCATTAATGAATAAATACATGCTCTCTCTCTCCCTCGCTTGGTATCTCTGATGTGGAATGTTCTTTATAATCATATCTCTATACAAATTATAACTCCACTTGCATGCATTTCATTCCATAGACATGGTTTCAACCTAGATATACCTAACTCCTTGGATACATGGTTTTTACATAAGCTAACTACCACCTATCAAGTTTCAATGTCATATCTTATGCACAAGAAAGAAATTACTTCTCTTTCTCTCCCCCAAGAGGGTGATAGCTACTTTCCCAATAACTCGATCTATGTTATCACCCCTCCAAAAGGTGAGGCATACCATACTATTTTTTATAATGCATACATTAAACCTATAGCTTCTTTAAAATCTCTTCAACATATGTGCTTACATGTTCAATCTAAAACAACTAGGGTTTGCACTTGTGAGACTCTAAGAGATCAAATCACTAGTACGAGCAAGTTAATTTCAGATTTACAAACATAGAATGAGCTATTACATGACAAGATCACAAAATTGTAAAATCATATTATAATATAGAAGTTTCAAAGGCACCCTAGTGTCAATCATCTATATGCATCTTCATCTAGTCAATTGGTTGAAAGCAATGTTACATATGAAAACAAGAAATCACAATAAATTAACTCTATAACTAGTGATTTAAAAATCATTAAAAGATCAAAAAAGAGTTCAAGTGAGCTACTAAGGGAAATTATTAAATATAATTTGATCAGACTACCCCATTTACATCTAGTGAGAAGATCCAAATATTATTGTGCATATCATAAAATGCATAGACATCACACAAATTCATGTTTGGATTAAATAAACATATACAATAGATAATTGATAATGAGGACCCTATACAATGTAAATAAATAAATAAATCCATGATGACACATGAAAAAATTCATAAAGGGTCAAATTTATAAATATTACAAAAGTGGTTACTAAAGCATAATTTAGAATAACAAAAAGATTAAAAAGAAAAATCAGAGCAACAAATAGTACCACAACCATAGATAAAGCATGAAAAATATGTAAATCTACCTCTCTAAAATGAGGCTCAACTTTTAAAGTACTATAGATTTGGTCAAAAATATCTATAATAATTTAATTTTTAGGGTCAAGGATTGGGCAAGCATGCTCAAAGCATCACAACTCCTATTTTAGTAGTTGATAATGTTTGTCACCAAAATTTGAGATTTATTGAAAATCATAAGACAAATCATTCATAGATAGAATTTATCAAAGGAAAAGATCTAGATATAATAAAAGTTAGCACCAGCACTCCATTGGTTCAAAATCAAGATGATAATGATGAGTGGAATAGTACAGGTTATTATGATTCCCAAGATACCAACTATGCGTCTAAATATTTAGAGTCATATTCTCAACCATTTCGTCATGCTTCACAATCACACATGATTATTTTTTTGGTACAGGACACCATGATAGGGAGTCTCCCATGAGACTCATTGGTTACATCATTCCTTCCTAGTTTACTTGTACATAGTTTCTTAGTTTTTCTTGTACATAGTCTTCTTGTGATTAATTATACATAACTCAAAATTTCAAAAATTATAAACAATATAAAATTTCAAAATATAAATACAATAAAAAATACCAAAAATATTTGAATTGCATGCATCATCCATGTTTTACATTTCTACTACTATGCTAGACTTATATTTTCTATTATATGCTTATTGTTTATCAATTTATCTACATTACCATGCTTCATTTGATCTTCTTTGAGTGTATACTGTGACATCTAAATCCTTGACTAGTTCACTCTACCCATTGAGGGGCATCCTAATTCTACATTCAAGACACACATAGATATAATTACCCAATGGGGCATCTTCTACATGAATACACCATCCAGGTTATGTCATTCCTACACCACACACTCTATTTATCATGATGATGTAAATTATTTACTATCTTACATAGATTAATCTATCAACATTCCACTAATATATAACACTTATGTATGTCTAAGCATATACCTAGTCTTGTACTAACATGTCTTGTATACCTTCACATTCTTGCTTTAATTAGTTAGATGATGATTATATTTATAGTTATTATATGATTTCTTTTCTTACTTAGCATTATCTTCATGTGATTGCATTTTTCCAGTCCCTATTTTTCTCATATATACACCTTAGTACATTTTCCAATGTCCTTTGATTTTAATCATGTGTGTGCCTTTCAAAATTTTCCAATAAAATCTTATTTGTACTATTTTATGTGCTTGTTTCAATTATATATGTTTGTGGCATTTGAACATACCTTGTATTCTTGATTTCTAGATTGAGTGACATGTGCCCATGTCCCTTATTTACTTGGCCCCTTGGCCATATTTTACATGTTTTTTTCTTCTTTTCTTGTGTGCTTATTTATTAATTTCTTTCTTATTATTTGCAATGCCATGATCCTAATCATGAATTATCTTGCTTTCTTGGATGCCATGATGGACATCATGCTCCATCCCTCCATGAAAAATAATAACTAACTAGACTTCTCATTCTAGTTCTAGTTCTAGTTTAGTATATTGCATTACATTGTTATATCTATCTAGGCATACCCCTGTTGATCTAACAATCTATCAATATAAACCATGCTATATCTTGAGATATCTTGTTGATTATCATTGTTATATCATGTATCTTTGTATCTTAACACACTTGCAAGGATATTTCTTCTAAGGGAAGTCACTATAGGGTATTCATTCCTACCTTGAAAAGAGCGAGCAATAAACATGGGTTTTATCTCAAATATTAGAGCTCCTAATGGTAAAAATAACATCATTCAACATACCTAGAATAAAAACCAGACATCAAAATAGTCAGAATAGACTAGGTAGATAATCAAGAATCTAGAACAGTCATCAGATTTAGCTTTAGACAATAGCACCCAACTTGGATAATAGCTTTGGTGCCACTAGTGTCCACTTTCGGTTCTCCTATCCAAATAGCATAAAAACCATTTTTTATAGAAATAGATAGAAAGGTAAGTTTAATTATAGTTTTGTCAACTACAATTTAGACCAGAATCAATATTTTCAATATAGTTTTTCTCATAGAATCTAGATATAGAGGGAATCATGAATGGTATGATGGATCTTATTTATTATTTTAGATAGGGTATTTGATCCAACTTATAGATCAAAATCCATGTTCTAGACACCAGTGATTAGGGGCAATGTGTGTGGCACATTTGTTTTGTTTTCTTTCCAAGTTTAGAATTACCTAAGCATTCTCAATAGTTATATGATTTATTTCATATACAGGTGGTTTTCATCATTTTAGAATGGATTTCATATAATCTTGAGTTCTTGAATTCTTAAGTTCTCAAGTGCATTTCATACAAGCCTAGCGTACTAGTTTGAAGTGGATTTCATATAAGCCCAACCTCCATATTTTGAAGTGGCAAAGAGTGACCTAGTTTCCAACATACATATAGATATCTAGGCCAACATTATTAGATCATAGTAAATTCATGGTATTTAGGAGCCATCTCATACAACATACATTTCATACCAATATTAGTTCATAGCTTCACTTCATGGGGTAACAATGGAACCAAAGGATTAACTAGCCTTTATTATTATTGAGCCACCTATTTAGAGGGATTGGACACATAGTTCAAACATTGATTAACACACACATAATCACATAAATTCACTTAGTGTGTGATGATGGAGCCAAAGGACCAACCTTTTCATTCTTGAGCCAATTTTAGGGAATTGAGCACTCATCTCCATTCATGATATTACTCTTGGTTTAACACACATCTAAAATTACTCAAAATCACTCATCATCACAATAGGTTTTGTATTAGTATACATACCCAATGAGGTGTATTCATTCCTTTCTCTTCCTCTCTCTCTTACCCAGCTTGGTACATTCTTATTTTAGATATAGTATATCAAGTAAGAATTGATCTACTCTTTGTTTTTATTATAGATTCATACTTCACAGTGTGCTTTCTCAATGCACACCCAACATCAAATAGCTTCATGAGTTTCACCCTTATAGGTAAGTTTAGGTACAGTTTCTATTTTTCATTTATCCTAGTATTTCACTTTACTTCATCACTAGAATAAAGAGGGGGGAAAATGTAGTCATATAAAATGCAAAAATTGGTAACTTGAGTGTGACTAATAAAACCAAACCCTTAGGTACACCTTGCTTGCTTTTATGACCTTAATATTATTTTCATTGATTCTCAATCATCTATAGACTTTAAGACTTGGTCCTTACTCACCTAGATTTCTCTTTCTAAGACAAATCAATCCCCTATGTCCTATCTATTCAATATAATAGTGCCACAATTGTAATATAATATCAACGCCACTAATGTTAGCTTTTGATGCTATTATCCAAGCCCATTTTTGGCCCCAGTGGTCAATTTATTTTTGTTCCCCATCCTTATCCTTGTCAACCAAATGTGAAAAAATTCAACCCATGACCATTAGATCCCTATAAAATCTTATTCAAATATCATTTTTAAAGGGTTTGTAATTATCACTAATAAAGTAAGAATACAAGAAATACTACTCAAGCAATCTTCCCTATTATCTACTTATAGCTAGCTAACATACTTAAAAGCTCATTCAAATCCTTACACCAATCCCTAGCCATATTAATCACATCTATTTTATCATTATTTTCATATTCATTCACTCAATTACATAAAGCACATCAAGTAGGAGAACTACATATGGTTTGATCCCTCTTTGGAGTATTAGTATGTGAGGAGCATACCCACACATGGGGTGTGAAGCACATCTAGTGCATATTACACACACTAACCCACCCCCTCTTGCTCAAAATTAGTTAAAGCATAATTAAAGATAGGTTTTGAAGAAATAATATGCTCTATAATGAGATTTTTTTACTTTCAACCTCTAAAATTTGGTACATAGGCTCTCATTAACCTGATGAACAAAACCCAAAAAGCTCAAATCCTCAAGAAAATAGAGATAGAGGTACACTATAACATTGGTTCCATTATTATCCAGTTCTAGTGCACCTATCCAATCAAAAAATTAAGTTTAGATCTCAATTTACAATAGTGTCTCAGTCCTACATAGTGAATTCTATATTCTATCTTAGTTGAATCAATCAGTTTCTAGCTAATTTTTGTTTTTTTTCTCCTTATTACTAGTTTTAGAAAGTTTGAATTGAAATATAATTTACACAAATTAGTAGCTTAAAAAGGCTTACCAAGAACAAGGGGATAATATAAAAGGAATCATAGATGGTATTTAAAAGGATTTATTCTGATAATACCTGAGATTATATGATTGAGGTATGTGTTATGATTAAATTAAGTTATACTTGTACTACGTGAGTTTCATAGACCTTTGGGATTTAGTATGATATACTCGTGAAAATTTTAGAAATACTTTCCATTTACAAAGATTAATTTCACTATTTCATGCTAGAAATTAGACGGGAGATAATAAATATTGAAATGGATGCACATTGGTAAGGACATGTTGATTAACATAAGTTTTATTATACATAAACCTAGCCAAAGTGGTTCATAACCCTTATTATATTTATGTTATACAAATCAAATAATTATGAAAAATTATGAAATAAGGGAGATTCAAGTAATCTCTATTAGGGCTATGGATGTTTAGCTAGTAGTACAATAAGGATTAGAGTGGTATTAGAGGTATCTCTGTCAGGGCTATGGATGATTGGCTAGTTGCATAGTAATGACCAAGTTTCCCTTATTTAGTTTAAAAATTTGATGTCAAAATATAACTCACAATATTTATGCAAGACTTTGTTAAAAATATCATAACAAGGGGAAACTAAATCTCAAAAAAAATGAAATAATGGGTCTTAAAAAGGGAACCTTGGAATGGTAGGTGGGGATGGAATATTGAGATATAGACAAGCTTAAATGATGGCTACTTATGAGGGAAATATAAATTTTCAAACAAACCATTTGGAATAGAGTTTGGATACTTTATGGGTAATATAATTGGATAAGGAGCTATGATACATCAAGTTGGTAGTTGAGGGTGATTCTCTCAATATCGTAAATTCTATTAGGAAGTTAAATAATACAAATTAGATAGTTTAAAATATCATTTAAGATATTGTGTGCATTGCCAATATATTTTAGGAGGTATGCTTTTAACACATTTACAAAGAAGGAAATTAGTTGGGAGATACATTTGCTAATAGAGGAGTGATGGCCCATATTTTTAATATTTGGTCCAAAGGAGAAGATATTCCTATCTTTATCAATGGTATTATCATTAAATATAGTTTAAGTCAGCCTTCTTAAGACAATATTATAGATTAGGTTTGTTGGATTTATCTTTTAGTTGATTCTCTATTATTATGATAGTTATAATATTAATTTTGCTTGGAGAAAGACCAATTATGATAATAAGAGATGTAATAACGACATGTGTGAAGGTTGTGACATGTTAGCCTAGTGTTTGGTTTTCATGTGTTCAAATGATGTTTATAATCATGTGATGGTTAGGATATTTTTATCAATCATTGCCCTTATTTTAATGATTACTTGTGTTTTTCTTATCCCCTACAGTTAATATCTCCTCCTCTGCAATTTGTCTACTATCAATTTATAAAAATTGGAGGTGGATTTAATAAGATTGATAAATTATCAAAATATAAACTCAAAAATAATGTGTAAGTCTATAATATCATGCATACTAGTGAAATTAAATATTTAATAAACATAATTGAGATATAATATGAATATATATCAAATAAGTTTGTAATGAGATATAAGGATTGTGTTGTGGAGAGAAAGATTATGTCATTATAGGTAACAAAAGGTTTAATTTCCAAGGTGATGGGATTGAAGATTTAAGGCATTAAATATATTAAATCAAGCAACTTTTATGAGGAAGAGGTGGCTATATTATTGGTGAAAGATGACAAAAATATCAAGGGGGATAGCTATTGGAGGATTTTCCTATACCCTATGATGTTATAGAGGAACATGTGATGAGGTATGTTACAATAGAGGTTATATATATGGTTATGCATTATTTCCATTTTACCATTTTAACTACTTTCACCACCAATTTTACTTGAGTCTTCCTTTTTATTTTGAATTCAATGGAGAATTCAATGTTAGAGTTTAAAATCAGAAATAATAAATATCCATTGCTCTAGGTTATAATATTTCTCATTTAAAAGTTCTTTAATGCCTTAAATCCTAATCATTATGGACCCACTATGAATAATGGTATCTTCAAGGATTTAGAAGTTTATAAAAGGATTATTATAAGTAAAGGTAGTAAGAATAAGGTGATGAAAAATAATGAGACCATTGATCTTCATAAGGATAATGAAGAACAAAAGAATTTGGGGGAGAATGCAGTAAATATGAAGCATGTGGAAGCAGAAATTATAAATCCTCTTAGAATGGAGGAAGGTGTGAATGGTATTAAAACTAAGGCCTTAGGTGAGAATGAAATTAAAATCTAAGATGTAGTGGAATGTATTCAGATTCTCAAATAAAGAGGTTTAGGGACTAAGAATGATCACAAGGAGAAGGATTTCCACAAAGTTAAGGAAAAAATGTGATCAAAATTTGAAATTCTGGTAGTTGATTTCAAGAAGTAGGATAATATTGTTCAAATTTAAGAGGAATTATACATATATAAATCTTTTATATGATAATTTACAAAATTCCATTCCCATCTTAAAGAGATAATAAATAAAATTACTCAAAATGATGGAATTTTATGTAGTAAATCTGATTTTATGGACCCAACACAAACACACACACACACACACACACACACACACACACACACACACACACACACACACACACACACACACACACACACACACACACACACACACACACACACACACACACACACACACACACACACACACACACACAAACACACACACACACACACACACACACACACACACACACACACACACACACACACACACACACACACACACACACACACACACACACACACACACACACACACACAACACACACACACACACACACACACACACACACCATTTTATAAATTTAAATAAATACCCACTATTATTTTAATATCCATATTCAATGTTCTAAAAGATTTAGATATCCATGATATTGGTTTTAATATGCAAAAGGTTAAGGTTGTCCTTATATGTATAAATTTACAAAATTTTGAATTATGAAATTCTAAGCTTTGACATAAATTATGATTCATTTTAAACCTTGTAATTTCATAATGTTTCTTGGAAATTGACTTTATACTTTTTGGAATAACATAGCAAATATATAATGTCATAGTGTTTTTAATTTTCATATGTTTGTAGGACTATTCGTAAAGACTTATAAACTATCTTTATTTGGTCCCCACCTTCATTATGATTTAATAAACTCTCAAATCTCCATGATTAAGACAAGTTGTAGGATCATGTTAGTTATACCTCTTTGGCCCTTGCAAAAAAATCCTAAATGTTGTAAATTTATAGGATAGATGGCACTACCATGTTAGTTAAAATGCACCATAATTTATAAATGTTACATACCTTATCAACAATTAAATTACTATATGATGTCTATGTGGAAAGATGATGTTAACCAAGACAAATTTCACTTTACAAAAACTTTGAGGTACTTCGTGTTTCTCAGGACCCAAGAGCATGCCACATGGAAAAATTATGTTAACCTAGAACCTAGAATATCAAATAATGCCTAATGGCCTTGTGGTCCTAAAATCTAATTTCCCTAAGATTCAAGCTATGAGTGTTTAATTTTTGTCATGATTTCTTTAACCGATATATTTAAAGTGTAAATATAAAGTTAATGGCCTCATTTCTCTATTTTCTCAAGCCTTAGAGTCTCTAAAACTCTAAGATCACACCACATGCCAACATCCTAGTACCCAGATCCCTTCTATAGGATGTACATATTTTAAATTTCAAACAACCATAAACCTAAGTCTCCTAGTTCTTATATCCCTAAGACAACTCCATGTGGTTCAATTCTATTAAATACCAACCTTATATCATGTAAAGCACTATTGTATGTCTTAATACCCCAGTGAATGAGAAATAGACAAGTTTCATAATCAAATAGATGCATGGCCAAAGTACACAAATTATTTCAATAGCTAAGCAAAAGGATGATACATGAGATATTGACACCTATCTTAAATGAGATGACTGGACACACATGAATTGATAAAAAGTTCCCATTTGTTACAAAAAGTAAACTACTAAAGTTGAATGATGAATTTATATCTAAATGGGAATAAAATTAGAAATTTGATATTTGCATTGATGTCACACAAATTATACATTTAAGGTGGAGGATTTGGAAATATATGTGAAATCTAAGAAAATAAAATTCACTTCACCATTAATTAAATATTGAAATCCTAATCCTCAAGTTATCAAAACCCTTATATTTTTCTTAACGAATTTGTAGGACCATTAAAATAACTTACAAAATAAATACATGGTCCTAAATTACTAAAATGACATATGCAATAACACTATGTGTCTAATATCCTTCTACATATTCCATTTTTGGAATCATTAAATACAAAAAAAAAAAAATATTTTATAAAAGTGGCATAGATTTCAATTTTGCATACTATTCATCCATCTGGAATGAAGTAGAGTCAATAACATCATACTCTTCACAATATCATCTATCCCAAGAATATCAAAAATACATTGATGAGTTTATGTCAATAAAAATGAAGGGCTCCATAAATCAAGTGTGAAACCATAGGTAATGCCTTGTATCAATGTACTACATGTCTTTTTATTCAATGTTACGTATTATAAGGACTATCTACATCTTAATAAATGGTAAAATATAATTGCATATGTTTATTAAAGGTCATATGAGAGGTACCTTAGGATTTCATAGCCTGAGGTTTCTTAAAACCAAGTCTGGGTCAGTGTATGGATTGAGCACAACACTTTAGAGGAAAAATTCAAGTATTCATTATTGAAGGGATAGAGGTTAAACCCAAAGGGAGTCATTTATTATAATAACATTATCAAATTTAGGCCTAGTATTAGAATATCTATGGCCCTTCTAAACATAGTATATGGTTTTGAATGAGATTATTTGTGAGGACTATTCTTTCATATTCATCTATAGAGTCATGAATGAGATTACAAGGATTTATGAAGAAATATAACCTCAAGTTTACCAAACCATTTATGGCATTCAAATGCCTCAAATATCTGAGAATTTGAGAAGAAGCATAGCCAAAATGGGGGACTACTAGTATTATCCATATTTTACCATAATTAGAATTGAAGGAATAAAGGCACCCCATTTATTCTTTCATCACCACATTTTAGACATTATTGATGAACAAGACATTTTACACCACTTATATAACATTATATATGAGGATTTAGGATCAAACATCAATCTTACTACTAAAGACCCCTATGAGAATTAGATAACTTATGTTTTTGTTAATGGCACATTTTAATTAGGTGGGGAAAGTAAGATCCAATTACAATTTAAAGGTGTTATAATTCAAGTAATGGGACCCCAAATTAAAAATCATAAACTATCTCCAAATACTCAAGGATAATAAGGGGTTTACCATTAGATATGGTCACCTAGAGTATGAACATGATGATATATTTTTTTATGCATTAGATGATTATGAATTTTAGACCCACATGAGGAATAAGTAGATGTTAATGATTATTTCCCATGCCATTTAATATGAATTAGAGATTACCAAAGAGTATTAAAATGAAATGGTAAGGTATAAATAACAATCTTGGATTCACCAATGGCCCCAAGCATATCCATAGGACCCAACTAAATAAGACTAGTATTTCTCTCCTATAGAGAGAGAGACCAATAGACAAGAAGGAGAGTCCAATCATCAAAGGGAAGAAAACATCTAGATTAAAAAGAGAATTCTTAGAGGTCTCCTTAGTATTCAACATCCCTCCAAATATTTATCTATTATTATCATGGTCACAACCACTAAATTTTAGAGGATTGCAGCTCCTCAGGATAAATAAGTAAGAGCATTCTCTTTGGTAATTCTCCCTCCACTTCTAATAGATACACATGTAAGTCTCCTACCTTTTATAAACTATTCCTTCTCATATCTCCCATAAACTTATCCATCCCTTAAAACAACTCAAAAATGTCCATCTACACCCATTATTTCCTCTATAATCATTATTCCACATCTCATTCCTTTTGTACCGCCTACAGTGGTTGTTCATACAATTATGGCTCCTTAACTATTTTCATCTTCCCCCTCACCTCCTATTCACACAAAATCACCTACCAAAGGAAATAAATATTCCTCCCTACTTGATTTAAAGTCTAAAAACTATAAAAAATACCATCATTATGTCTTTTTACTCTAAAAGGATTTATTGATTAGGAAGCAAAAGAAGAATAACATGAACATATGATATCACTAGTGGATAATCCTATAGATGAAGGTAAGAAAAAGGTAGAAGAATTTATGGAAAAATAACCAAGTTCAAGTGAGGAAGTATCCTAGGTTGAGATAGAGGAGGAAAAACTATAAAATTCCAAAGTAATGATCATTTTAAGCTTGAAAAAAGGAAAAACTCTCGCTAGAACATTAGGCCAATAGACCCTCATTGAAGAATAAAGATAAAAATCAATAAGTTATTTTTTTATTTTGACTCTTCCATTACTATTTTAGATATTATAGCTATATATTTTACACCTACCATTCCAAAGCCAACATTTTATAGTTTAATTAATTTTTATATTCTTTGAATATCAACCCAAATAATGGCTCCAAAGAAAAGAGCCTATTTTGAAAATTTGGTTTCAATTTCTATTTTTGATCCACAAGGGACACCAGTCCCTCCAACGTTTTTAGCTAAATTGTAGTTATAATTGACATAATTGACACCTTTACCATTATACAAATAACATTTGTGAAAAATCCAAGCCTGAGTAGGTATGTAGTCAAAGTCATTCCTGAAAGGGATACCTCAAGATGCCAAATAATTATTCAACCACTGTTCTAGTTCCTTATTTGAATAAGTGCTTCATTAACACCTCCAATAATAACTCCCCTCCAATAATCAATCCACCCTATACCTATATATACACAAGTAAAATCGAAGGAGAAAGGGAACTTATTATTCCTAAATGGGTCAAATAACTACAAGGATGAAAGGATTGTTGAGAAGTGTTGTCATTGATGTCAAGGTTATTGTCACTGATGTCAACGTATAGTTGGTAAAGATGCATGGTGAGTAGTCTATGAGATATGAACCATGTGAAAAGAGAGAATGTGAAAGAAACCTAATGTATATCTATTTATAAATAATTTTAAACAAACATAATTATTCTTTTGAATTTTATGTCAAGATTCAGGTCAAGGTAAGCATGTTTTGAGTACAAGGTATCTTGAGAAGCATAGTCATATCATGAACATTAGAATGATGAGCATGAATAAATAATTTCAAAGGTATTATATTATATAAGGATCATTAAATTCATGTGACAAAGTTTTTGAAGCATCAAGGATTGTTTCAAGGTTAGTTAGCAAGATTCAAGTGCTTGAGAAGCCTAGTCATGACACTAGTCATTGCATGAAGAAACCTTGTGAGAAGGTATGTTCTTAGTGGCATGATGAGATGGATTTATATATGAATAACAATATATATTAGGTTTTTATGAGTCATTTTATCACTCATTATAGTATTAGGGTGAGCCTACAAGGGTAGGACCTATAGACCTAGCATGTAACTAGACTAGTGTTAAACCGTACCTGACCTAATGAGGTGTCCTGAAGTATTGTCAAGTCATATGAAGAATGTATGGTACTTATTGAGCATGGAAATAGGATGTATTAAATTTATATGAGGATTTTACATCTTGGATAGTGATTATAAGGTTAGTTTCAATACCTAATGTGATTTGTAAATCAAGGCCTAAAGAGTAAAGAGAGAGAGATAGAGGCCAGATGGAGTATCAAGATCAGTTTCCAAGGAAAGTATGGAAACATGAGTGTTTTCATAGGTATTTCATGTATTTTAAAGTAATTTTACTGATTTTTATGTCAATATTTGAAATTTAAGGCAAGAAAAAGTGTTTTGAGGTCTCTCTTATACACATAATGAAGGGTTCTCAACTCGAGAAGAAATTTCAAGTGTTCACTGGCACATGTAATGCCTATATGGGAACCTAATATATTATTTTTATATTCTTAATGGTCCTATCTCAAATATACAATAATTAATTTATATAATAAGGATCTAAGCTTTATGAATGATCATTAAGATTGGAATATGGTTTAAACCCTCAAAGAACCCTAATAATGACCAAATATGAAATAAGTTTTTATAATATGTTAATAATATATTTTTATGTATATTTAAGTGTTTGGATGTTGTATATAACTCTCCCAATAATCTCCAAGTGTGATTAGTTTGTTAAGTGAGTGAGTTGACCCTATAGGAAAGACCTTGTTTCTTGGAGATTTATTATAGCAGTCAATGTTGATCAAGTAAAAGTTGATAAATAAATGAAGATTAAATATTTATAATTTTATTTAATTTAAATTGTGTTATATTATTAGGTTTTATCCCTCATGTGTGATAAATTTTCCATACAATTTTATCTATCACTAACATGTCTAATGGTGCAAACAGTGAGAAAACTAGGCTGAAGTGAGAAAGTGATTAGGGATAAGATATCATATATTAGGGATGAATCCAAATACATGGATAAGTTTTTAAAGTATTTTAATACATGTTCATGGTGGATATATGTTTTTTAGGTTAGTAAATATGATGTAAATTTTGCTCATACGATGACCTATCTAGTGCATATGAGTCAATGAAGGTTTAAGGTTGTGAGATTGGTCTGAAAGACCAATATTTACATATCATAATGTTATATATATATATATATATATATATATATATACTAATAATATAGGATAATTATAATGAATCAAGAGTCTCTAAAACTTATCATATGGGTGTTGTAGGTCAAAATCACCATGACTGGTCTTTAAGACAAACTTACATTTCTTGGAAAGCAAGTATAAATGATGAGTTTAATACTCTATGGCATGATTTGATGTACATAAGGAACATAATGTTGTGTTTTGTAAATTTAATTACCAATACATTATTTTTATAATCTTTGAATTTATTGAAATTGAATGAAATGGTGGAGCCAAAATGGGTTGACTAGTTCAGGTTTGACTATGTGTATTGAAGATAAAAGATTGGTCTGCAAGACCAATATTTGAAATTATAAATTATGATATTTGTAATTGATAATGATATAAATATTTAATATAATATTTTTAAAGTGTAAGTGGTCATGGGAAGTGTTATTTCAAGTGTTTAATATCAAGTTGTCTATGACTATGTTTTGACATTGCTTGATAGTTTTGAGTGGATTACTTGCAGAGAAATATTTGTGTAATTTTATCCTGAGATGTGAAGTATAAATAGTAAAATTATTTTAATAAGGTCATTTATATTATGTATATTTTATTTGTTTCAATTTTTATTTAACAAAATTATAAGTATACTTTAGTTGTTTAAAATAAACTTCATAAGTATGCACATGCCTATTATGAACAATACTAATGGTGTGCTCTAGGTAGTGGCTTGAGATAAAATATATGATGAAGAATATATTATCTTATCAGGTATATAATTTATTTTTTTATGATATGTTACTACCATGGGTGGATTTTGTAATTTTTCCAAGGAAGATAAAGTGTAATGTGTCCTAGAGCAGACCTAATGGGATTAGGTCTCCATGAGACCTAAAGATGAGATAAGGCGTAATTGAGGTAGGTAAGACCTAAAGGGACTAACATAAAATTTTATAAATTTTTATTAAATGTCCTAATATTATTATCATGGCTGGACTAAGAAGGTAAGGGTGTTTGGCTGACTAAGAAGGATATGAAGAAGATATTTTAATAAATACTAGGCAATTTTAGGCTTATGAGTGAGAAGTGGGTAAGCGAATGAAATAAAAAATTGGTAAGAATAATAATGTATTTTAAAAAATAATAGGTTTATATAATAACTATGATGAAATTTGGACAAAGTTTCTATATATGAGAATTAAGGTCATTTGACCTAATCAAGTCAAGAAGAGGGATAGTTGAGTGAAGAAGGCTAGAAGGAAATTTGAGAGGGATAAGGGTTTGAAGAGATGAAAAAGTGGTAATAATTAGTTCATTAAGAAATATTTTATCCTGAAGGTGATAAAATATATAAGGTGTTTGAGTCATCTAGTGGGTTGGTACCTCCTTGCGAGTGGGTACTTGTTAAAGCCTAGCTGAGTTGGGGCTTAGCTAGTTGGGGTTGGTGATCCATGTGAAGTGGGTCATTCATTAAATTTTATGTTTTATTATATTATATTAGTCCATTTTAAGATATAAGTGGGTTTTATTCCTATTTAGGGTTTCTCACATTAATGATGTGTTGACTTGTGAGTCTTGTTCCATACTTTTATAGTTGATTGCTTATGCATTTTTTGATCTATATATTGATGATTTATTAAGTATATTTGATAAGAAAATTTTGAATATTGATTCACCCTAACCTCCCCTCCAATCTTAGTCATTTTTATTCCAACATTTGGTATCATATCCTAATCCTTTTGAGTAGGTATAAAATCCTAAAGGAAGATCCTAGAAGCAATAATGGCTAATTAACAAGCTCAAGGTGTTTTCTCTACCATTAAGGCTCTATTATTGAATGTATCTAATTATGCATTTTTTAATTTTAGGAAGAATATATATTTTATGTCTCAAGGTAATTATATTTGGTAGTCAATTTTGGATGGCTATAGTTCTCCTATTTCACCAATTAATGCAATAGGTAAGAAGGCTAGTGAAAATAACTCTAAGGCAATGAATTCCATTCTTTATGGCCTATCAGAGGTATATATTGTGAAGGTGGTGCATTTTGTATCAGTAAAATAGATATGGGAAAAATTAAAGACTAGATATGAAAGAGACATCAATGTGAAGATGTATAGATTAGAGACCCAGCAAAGATATTTTGAAATCCTAAAGATGAATTAAGATGAAACCATTACATATTACCTATTGAAGGTTGATGAGGTTTTTAATGTCATTAGAGGATTCAGATAAGAAGTGAAATGATCTAAAATTGTTCAAAAAGTGTTGAGATCACTAACTCCTAAGTTTGAATCTAAGGTGTCTACAAGAGAAGAGATGTAATATTTGGACAAGATGGAGATGGATGGGCTTTATGGCATCTTGATTGCCTATAAGATGAGAAAAAATGATGGAATACCTCTCAAAAAATAATCGACTTTCAACATTGATAATAAGTCAAAATCCAAGAAGGTCAAAGTTGAAGAATGTCTAGATGTTGATGATGATCAAATAATAGCCATGTTTGCAAGAAAATTGAGGTTTGGCTTAGGTAAGTACAAGTGTAATTTTCCCTTAAAATGTTTCAACTATGGAAAAATTATTCACTTTACATCCAAGTGTCCTAACAAGGATAAATATGATCATAATGAAGAACATGATGAACATCATAGAGATGATAAGAAGGAATTTATGAAGTATGAAGATAGAAAAGAATTTTCAAGAACAAGAGAAGATTATATACTAAATAAGATAACTCTTATGATGTAAGTGACTTATAGTGATGATGACAATAATGAACCTAAATATGATAATAATGATACCTTATTCATGGCCATAGAATTAGACAATGAGGATTACTCAAGTAAGAAAGACTTATGGCTGATATAAAATCACATGAAGAAGAATCTAAAGTGAACCTTGAGGCAAAATTGGTAAGTACCCTAGAAGATTTGAAGTTCCAAAGGAGAAATAATCACAAACTAAGATCATTGGTTAAAGACTACGAGGAGTAGATTAGCTTGTTTGAGGAGAGATTGAGTAATACTTCCAAGGAGTATGATGAGAACATCAATCATATTGAAGGACATATGGATATAGTTAATACCAACTTAAAGGTTAAAGAAGAAGAATGCATAAAGTATGAAACTGAAGTGGAATCCTTGAAAGCTAAGTTGAATCAAGAATATAGCAAGGTGAGGACCTTTTTAAAGTTTGAAAAGAACACTAAGGCTCTAGATGACATCTTGAGTAGTCAAAATTATGCAAGTGACAAGATAGGTCTTAGTTTCAAAGAAGATCAAAAAGTGGTAACTAAAGTCAAAGAGAAAGATATTGAAGACAAGAAGGTCAACATGAAAGGAAATATAAAACTACCTAATTCTATGAGGTATGCTAGTTCATTCACTAGTTATTATTTTGTATGTAGTCAATTTAGTCATAGATCAAAAGAGTGTAGAATACCCTTCAAGAATGAGTACTCATAGGACTATGGAAAGAGTCACAGATCACATCAGTCAAATGGTATGTATAAGGTGGTTTGATATAGTTTTCATAATATAGGACACATTAAAATATTCTATCCTAATATAGTTAATAGGTCTTTAAGTCAAAATATGAGGTTTGAATCCCCTAGAGTGAAATAAAGAAGGAAAATGAATGTATGGAAACCAAAGACAATGAAAATAAGTCATGATTAGTGAAAATAAATCATGATTATTTACTATTATAGAGCATGATTCATATGTAAAATCAAGTTATGAATGTATGTTATCATCTCATATTAATTAAATGGTTGATGAAGAGATGAATCTTATAGTTCCAATCAAGAATAAAAGGACATTGAAGGACAATCAGTCTTGTGAAAGCATGGAGATATAGGAAATTCCTAAACTAGTGTTGTTTTAGTTCCCTATGAAAATATGTGACTTAATTAGACTTCATCAAGACACTCTTCAGTTAGCATAAGCATGATGGAGGCTTGGTTTGAAGGGGAGATATTCAGGTTATTGATTAAATTTAATATGTGTTGAGAAGTGGTCTTGTAATATAAGATAATTATAAGGAGTTATGCATGTAACAATGGGGAGAATGTTCCTATGATGATTCATAACCTTTTATATAAGAAGGTGTGGTTCCAGATGGTATTTTGTAGAAGACCCTTTGTGATTAATGTCAAAGGGGGAGAAAGTTCAAGAAGGAAGATTGACAAGATTGGAGGAGATGACAATGATCAGATTGAAGAATGTTTTTCCATCAATGAAAAGGGGGAGTTTTATTTATAAGTGTTTTTATTTATTTCAAGGTTGATGCCATTGATATAAAGGTATAACTGGTGAAGATTCATGGTGAGTATTCTATGAGATATGAGCCATCTGACAAGAGAGAATTTGAAGCCAATCTAATGTATCTCTATTGAGAGATAATTTTAAGGTAACCTAATGATTATTATAAATTTTATGTTAATAATTAGCTCAAGGTAAGCACATTTTTAGTATAATGTCAAGATTTAGGTCAAGGTAAGCATGTTTTGAGTACAAAGTGTCTTGAGAAGCCTAGTTATAACAAACATAGTTATATCACAAGCATGTGCATGATCAGCATGAAGAGCCAAGTTTAGAGGTATGATATTATATAAAGAGCATTAAATTAATTTGATTAATGTGTATAATAATCAAGCATATTTCAAGGTCAACTATCAAGCTTCGAGTGCTTGAGAAGCCTAGTTATGACATTGGTCATTATATGAAAAGAACTTTTGAGAAGGTATCAGATTGGTGGCCTAGTAATATGGATGAAAAGAGGAATAAGAGGATATATTCTATTTTTATGAGGCATTTAATTACTCATGAGAGTCTCAAGATGAGCCTACATGGGTAGGACCTACAAACCTAACATACAACTAGACTAGTTCTAGACTCTACCTAACCTAATGAGGTGTCCTGAGGTATTTTCAAGGCATATGAAGAATTTATGGTAGTGATTGAGAATGTTAAGAGGTTTTATGACATGTATATGAGTATTTTGTATATTTTTAGTGATTATAAGTTCAATTTCAAGACCTAATATGACTCGTAAATCAAGGCCTAGAGAGCAAAGAGAGAGATAGTGGCTAGATGGAGTATCAATATCAATTTACAAGGAATGTATGGACAAGTGAGTGTTTTTAGAGGTATTTAATGTTGTTTCAAGTATTTTTGTCAATTTTAAAGTCAAAATTATAAGTTTAAGGGAAGAAAAAGTGTTTTAAGGTCTCCCATGTGTATAAAATGAAGGGTTTTCAACCCAAGAAAAAATTTCAAGTGTTCATTGGCATGTGTAACCTATGCATGGGAACATAAGATTTTCATGTTAGATTTGGAAGGGTCCTAGATAAAATTTATAATAATTGGTTTCTGGAACAAGGGGATAAACTTTATGAATGATCCTTAAGACTAGAAGATGGTTTCAACCCTCAAAGAACCCTAATAATGACTTGATATGAAAGAAGTTTCTCTAATATGATCATAATGAATTTTTATGGATAGTTAAGTGTTTGGAGGATTTATTAAACTCTCCCAAGCATCTCCATGTGTGATTTGTTTATCGATTGAGTGAGTGGACCCTACAAGAAAGGCCTTATTTTTTAAAGATTTATTATAGTATTTATAGTTTACCAAGTCAAAGTTGATAAATGGTGGAAGATTGAGACTTGTATTTAATTTAAATGTTGGTTTATGAGTAGGTTATATCCCTTAGGTTTGATAAACCAATCATACAATTTAACCTATCACTAGCAGGCCTAATGGTGCAAATAGTGAGAAAACTAAGTAGAAGTAAGTGATTAGGGATGTGATGTAATGGATTAGGTTTGAATCCAAATGTATGGATAAGTTGTTAAATAATTTTAATACATGTTAATGGTGGATATAATTTTTTTAGGTTAGTAAATATGATGTAAATTTTTCTCATAAGATGACCTATCGAGTGTAGATGAGATAGTGAAGTTGTAAGGTTATGACATTGGTTTGAAAGACCAATATTACCATATGACCATGTTATATATCTATAAAATAATTTGATAATTATCACATAGGATAATGAAAATTCATTAGGATCCTATAAAATTTTTCACATAGGTGTTTTAGGTCAAAATCACCATGATTGGTCTTCAAGATAAACTGATAGTTCTTGGCAAGCAAGTACGAATGATAAGTTTTATAATCTATGCCATAAGTTTATGTACCTAAAGAACATAATTTTATTTTTTAGAGATTTAATGAACTATAAATGATTTTTATAAGATTTTAATTTAGTGAAAGTGATTGAAATGGTGGAGCCAAAATGGATTGACTAGTTCAGGTTTAACTGTGTACTGAAGACAAAAGATTGGTCTGGAAGACCAATATTTGATATTAGACCTTATGATATTTGTACTTGAGAATTATATAAATATTTTATATAATATTTTTAAAGTTTTAGTTATCATTGGAATTTATCTTTCAGGTTTTGAAGATCAAATTTTTTATGACTATGTTTTGAGGTTGGTTGACAGTTTTGAGTGGGTTACTTATAGAGAAGGATTTGTGTACTTTTATCTTGAGATGTGAAGTATAAAGAATATTTTGATGTTCCTAATGTGATATATATTATTTATAAGTTTATTTTTACCATGTTTGTTTTTCAAAAATATTTTTATACTTCAGTTGATTAAAACAAACTTTCTAAGTATGCACAAGCCTAATATGAACAACACTAATGGTGTGCTCCAAGTAGTGGTTTGAGATTAGAAAAGTATTATGAATCCTCAATTATATTAGCATGGATGTATTTGATTTATTATTATATTATTTATACATGGGTGGAGTATTGAAGTATTACAATAAAGACAAAGTCTAATGTGTCTTAGAACAAACCTAATGGGATTAGGTCTCCATGAGATCTAAAAATGAAATACGACCTAATTGAGCTGGGTCAGACATAAAAAGACTCAAAGAAAATTTGATACATGTATATTAAATGTCATAATATCCATTTATTGGATTAATTAAGAATGTAAGGGCGTTTTTATGACTAAGAAGGATATGAATAAGAGACTTATATAAATATTAGGCAATTTTAGGCCTATGAGTGAGAAGTGGGAAAGAAAATGAAATATAATATTGGTAATAAAAATAAGTATTATAGACCATAAAATGTGTGTATAAAAACTATGATGAAGTTTTTATAGAGTTTATATATATTATAATCAAGGTCATTTGACCTAATCAAGTCAAGAAGAGGGTTATTTGAGCAAGTAAGTCTAAAACACAATTTGAGAGGGATACGAGTGTGAAGAGCTGAAGAAGTTATCATAATAATTTGGTTGAGAAATGGGGTGTCCTAAATGTGATAAAATCTATTAGGTGTCTAAGTTATTGTTGATTCATCTAAAGGATTGGTGCCTCTTTTCAAGTGGGTGTTGGTTAAAGCCTAACTGAGTTGGTGCTTAGCTAGCTGGGGTTGGTGCTCCATGTGAAGTGGGTTCTTTAATAAATTTGGTGTTTTATAATAAAATAGTAGTCCATTTGTATATATCAGTGTTTTTTCTTCCCATTTAGGGTTTCCCACATTTATGGTGTGTTGACTTGCGCAATCATATTTCATGCTTGTATAGTTGATTGATTATGCATTATTTGATATATATGTTGATGATTGATTAAGTATATTTGATAATAATGTTTTGAAGATTGATTCAACCCCCACATATCAGTAATTTTTATTACAAGTATGAAATAAAAAAAACTTGGTCCTCACTATGCTAACCAAACTTTCTACATAGTTTGATAAAAAAAAAGTGGAAAAATTCAAAGGTTGATGAAGATGAAAGTGGTGACTACAAGTACAAGGGAGGAGTTAGAGTTTAAATAAAGAGAAAAATTATCTCCATTGGAAATTAAGGTAAAAAAGAATATAAATAACCCTATAGAGTATAAAATGGTTTTTTCTCTTTTGTTAATTTAACTAGAGAGGCTATGAAAGAGATGTATAGGATTAAGGAGGAAGCACAACAACTACTACTATAGAGATAGATAATTCATGACCCTTAGGAAATTTTAGATAGTGTCCAAAGTGTAGCCATAAGGATGTATAATATTTTTAATAATATTCAAGCCTCTAAGGGTGAAAGACAACCTAAGATGATGAGGTGCTAAAACTATAACACTAACTAAAATAATATGAAAAAATGATTAGTTTCTTTGTTTAGTATGCCATAAGTAATGCATAAAATCACCTAAACCTAATGTATATCAAATATGTTACATGGGCCCTAAGTTATGTGATTTTATAGAAGGATGGTTCCCTTAACTATCATAAAAAAATGAAGGCTTTGATAAGAATTTTTTCAAGCGATGAAAATGATGTCTTAGAAATTCGAAGAGATATGATGGTTACATATATGATAACCTTTACTGGAGACATAGTAGACAAGCCCAATTTTGAGACACTCATTAAAGTAGTTATAGATAAATTTAAGGATAATTTGAAGAAACTATCTATAAAACTAATGATTAGATTTTACAACTGATCAATTTTTCCAAATACCAAGTAACTAAGGTTGAAGCTCTTGGAGTAAAATTTAAGAGATAAAAATTAGAGCACATAAGTGTTATTAAAGACTTTTTCCTTTCATGTTTTTCCTACACATTTGTAGTTATATTGATTAGGTGATTTTTTTCTACATTAGAAACAATTATCCCACATGTATGAATATGTTGGCTTTGTGTCTTTCTTCCACATATTTTGGATAAGTTAGTCCCACATGCATGGTATCATTGAAATTAGCTTATCTTCCACACACACACACACACACACACACACACACACACACACACACACACACACACACCTATGCATGTAATCATTCATAAGGAATTATAAGGTGAGCTATTCAAATGAGTTTTTAGAGATATTATATTATATTACTTTTCATTTCTGCATATCAATTTGCAAGTCTATGATGTCAAATTCTCATTGTGACATTTTTTGTTGTTAATAACTAAGATATTTGAGGCTTGAAATGTTTTGTTTTTCATTCCTTTCATGTAAATAAGATTATTAGGTGTTTCAACCATCCATTTATGATTTCGTGGAGGTTGATTAAAAGTTTGTTTTAATCCATAATTTTTTTCTTATTTTTTTGGAGATATTGTAAAGTTTTTTCTATAAAATTGTGACTATCTTACAAATTAGTTTTCTCCTCACACATATGTTTGATTAAAAAAATAATTTCATTGATGGAAAGAGGAATTTGAGGGGTTTATATAAAGATGTCATAATAAGTATTTAGAACAATATACAAGGATATAGCAGGCTCTAAATTTAACCATGTGAATCTATTTCTGTACAAAGTTTTCATGTAAGATCAAGGAAAAAAAATAGATCTTGTACAAAGTGAAAAAGAATGGAATATTGATATATGTGGAAAATAACCATCTAAAATCACTTGTCATTTACCTTTTCTACAAATTTCCTTCAAATCCTTTAAATCCATATTTTCCAAATTTGTCAAGTTATTTTTCTACAAACATTTAAATTTTTTTAGTGTTGTTTTTATTTTATTTTTAAATTATGGAAAGAAAACTTATAAAAATTAAATTTTTTGATTGTTAACTCTAAATTGAGTGTTATTTTTAAAACGTGTATGTTTTTTAATTCCCAATCTATTGGTGTTACTTATTTTATAAAAAATCACTAAAATATAAAGTGTCAAATTTGAGGTGGGGGGGGGGGGGGAGGGGGGGGGGCTAATATAATAACCATAGGGGATTTGTTATTATAGGCATATCCACCATAATTTATATGTGGATATTTGCTTCTTCATTCATTATGACACTTTACACTATCTTCAATGCATTTTGAGCTATGACCAACATCTTATTTTTCACATGTTTTGTACTTGTTTATACCTTATTGGCCCATAATGCTCCTTTGTTTTTTGGTACAACTCTCATGATTTATGATGAACTATTTAATAGGTTGATAGTTTCTTTTTTTAGAGTTATTTTGGTGTATATAGTGTCTTATTTGTTTTCATTTTTTTGTCTATATTATACTTGCACTAAATTATCAAGTGTCATCAAGGGTTTGATTTTACAATCTAGTCTACCTTCATGAATGTGTATCTTAGTTTGTGGTACCTTTTACTAATTCAATTATTTGACTCTCCCATCAAAACTAGGTCCATCTTCTTGAGATATTTTATCTATATTGTTGACATCACTATTTTTGTAGTTGGAAGGTTCTTACAACTTGAAACTATCTATAATAGTGAATCTGATTGCCATCTTATTTTTTTATAGTTCCATAGTATATTTCAACATGATATGGATATATTACGGTGAAAATAATTTAATAATATAAGTTTAAGAATTATGAATTCATTCCTCTCATTTTTTTTATGTTAGTCCACCCAGTCAATAGTATGGGGGAGTGGTGCAAATCCTAATTTTTATTCCTTTGTTATTTTGAGTTATTTGTATAGTAGTTGTGTGTTTTTTGTGCACTTAGATATTTTTCACATATTTAGAGTGTTTTATATATTCCTACTTTATATGTGGGTATCTTATTTAGGATATTTTTTTTCCAAAAACTATATAAGGATTATTATGTCTTAGTGGTATTCTTGGTGACTTTTTGTGTAGTGAAACTATTATGTCATTGGTACCCAATGAAAATGTAGTAGAAGATAACATCATGAAAGATAACATAGCCAAAATTTGGTCATGGAAGATAATGTGGAATGTATTTATGGTAGTTGGGTAATAATATAGTGGCACATATCATCACCATTCATTAATACATTATGGATAGTAATAAATCATTTTCTATTGAAGTTCAAGCATATAAATAAATAGAACTTACATTACTTTTAGTTTAGTAATAAATGGTATAATATGTTTGGATCACCATAATCTGGTCAAACTTTAAATAATATAGTAATAAATGGTATACAAAATGTAGTCTAGTTTATATTCTAGTCAAACTTTGGTATTTACCAACACATTTTAGAGGGAGTAATATATACAGTCTAGTTTATACGTAGTCCAGTTTATAATCTAGTTTAGTTTTAGAGGGAACATTGCTATTGAAAATTTTATGAGTTTAGATAACAATATGTTTTCCAAAGAAAAAATTTAAGTGTAGTAATATAAAGTGTATTAAATCATGCCACTTTAATCTGTGAAAATCCAAAAAGGGAAAAGCCTATTACTTTACAAAGGCCACACATATACATTGGAATGCAAGACTTAGATAAAATGCATATAGAGATGCATGAAATACACCAACATGACAACAAAATGTAAAGGATACATGCATATAGAGATATATACTATTATAGTCACATAAGAACACAATTACATTAAAATTTTGAAAAGGTAGAATCCAAGCAAATACTTAGAAATATGAAAGAGCAAGCATCTAAAAGTGTCAAACCCCAAAACATATTATTGCTAAAAATGTGGCCATGGCATTGAACACATTTATAGGTCAACTCCCACCAATATAAAATATTAAAAGAATAATTTGTCATACCAAAAGGAAATTTTTTTTATGAATTAATCATTTCTAGAAATAATATAAATACTAGAGCATTTCAATAAAATTGTGGCTAGTGAAGAATTCTCATTGTTTGATAGTGGCCCTAAAAATATCGTATCATAATTTTTAGCATACAAAAAAAGCTAGAAGTAACAACTGCCACTCTGGACTACTTTGGAGGTGGCACATTCAAATTTACTATACCACTATTTGATAAACTATACACCATCCATATTTTGAAGAATCATATAGTGATACCCATGATATATGATCTAATGCCAAACCAAAAATAAAACATACAAGAGAATTTTCAAAGCATTGAAAGACATCAACAACTCCTTAAAAAAAGTAACTTTCATGACAAACTTTTAAATAGATATAATTAAAGCATTTTAATTTACCTTCCCCAATAGTATTCAAAGAGGATGTCTCTTTCACCTAACTTAATTAATTTGTCTAAAAAATCCAAGCAAAAGGGCTCTAAAAATTGTATGAAAGAGATTAAAAATTTTCACTCCAAGTCCACCAGTTAGCTACACTAGCATGCATTCAAATGGAGCATGTTATTGAAGCATTTAAAGGTTTTTGAAACTCTCCATACTATAAATTTTATGGGCTAGATGGAGAAAAAAATGAGATTCAAGAAGTCATACAATACTATGAGAACATTTGGATTGGTTGGATAATTCATCATACAAACCAAAGAAGAGGAAAATTTGTAATTGACCTATGGAAATATTATGAAGACATTTCCACTAATCTACCCCACACTAACAATTATATATAAGGGTGGCATAGAGGATTCAACCATCTCCTCACATGCTAGCACCCAATAGTTTGGAAATTCAAATAACCTCTACAAGAGGAATAAAGCTTAACCGATGTCACCATGGAATAATATGTAGAAGGACTTGAAGGACCCTTATATAATAAAAATATAGGGACCCTACCATGAAAATAGAAATATTAGTATAGAAATTTATTCTCCTAATAACCACTTGGAATATTTATGAGGCATCGCACACAGCTTTCAATTATAACTCTAAATTCATGAAATTGTTTTTTTATCTATTTAATTTTTTTAAAATTTTATGTATTATGATTCTCTCCACATTTGTGCTACATTCTCAATTTCACTATGTTTTTTTCTTGCTATTTTTTCTCCTTGAATGTTATATCTATGTTATGTTTTCTCCTGCTACATTTTCTTTCACTATGTTTTCACTACTATGTTAGCACATAGAGCCTTGTCATCCCCATGAGTCTTTTTTCTCACTTCTCACTAGTTTCAATCCATGTATTTAGAGACATTCATTACCATGTTCTCATAGTTAAACATTGAGGGAGGGTATTTAGGAAATGCTTCATTGGGATCATCATTCTACCCAGTATTTTAGAGTGTTGTGTTCAATATCAGCGATTCTTGTATTCAAGACCATTTATATTTAAACTTAGTGGTTATATAAACTTTAATATAATCAAATACTTATAAATATGAAAGAGAAAGCATCTAAAATGGTCAAAACCACAAAACATATTATTGCTGAAAATGTGGCAATGGCATTGAACGCAATTACAAGTCAACTCCCACCAATTAAAAATATTAAAAGAATAATTTATCACAACAAAAGGAAAAAAAATTGTGAATTCATAATATCTAGAAACAATATAAATACTAGCATTTCAATAAAATTGTGGATAGTGAATAATTCTCATTGTTTGATAGTGGCCCTAAAAAATATCATATCATAATTTTTAGCACACAAAAAATGCTAGAAGTAATGGCTCCCACTCTAGACTAATTTGCATGTGGTACATTGAAATGTACTATACCACTATTTGATCAATTATACACCATCCATATTTTGAAGAATCATATAGTGATACCCATGATATATGCTCTAATGCCAAACCAAAAAAAAAACATACAAGAGAGTTTTTAGAGCATTTAAGGATATGAAAAACTCCCTAAAACTAGAAACTTTCATGAAAAAATTCAAAATAGATACAATTAAATAATTTTAATTTACCTTCCCCAATAGTATTTAAAGAAGATGTCTCTTTCACCTTAATTATTTTGGCAAAAAATCCAAGCAAAAGGGCTCTAAAAAATGTATGAAAGAGAATCAAAATTTTCACTCCAAGTCCACCAATTAGCTACACTAGCATACATTCCAATGGAGCATGTTATTGAAGAATTCAAATATTTTTGAAACTCTCCATACTATAAATCTGATGGTCTCGATGGAGAAATAAAAAAATTAGATTCAGGAAGTCATACAATACTATGAGAACATTCGGATTGGTTGGATAATTCATCATACAAACCAAAGAAGAGGCAAATTTGTAATTGACTTATGGAAATATTAGGTAACCATTGCCACTAATCTACCCCACACTAACAATTTCATATAAGGTTTCCATAGAGGATTCAACCATCTCCTCACATGTTAGCAACCAATAGTTTGGAAATTCAAATTACCTCTACAAGAGGAAAAAAGTTTAACCGATGTCATTATAGAACAATATGTAGAATGACTTGAAGGACCCATATAGAAGAAAAATATAGGGGCACTATAATGAAAGTAGAAATATTAGTAGAGAAAGTTATTCTCCTAATAACCACTTGGAATATTTATGAGGCATCGGACATAGCTTTCAATTATAACTCTAAATTCATGAAATTGTATTTTTATCTATTTATTTTTTTACAAATTTGGTGTATTATGATTCTCGCTATATTTTTGATACATTCTCAATTTCACTATGTTTTTTTATTGCTATATTTTCTCCTAAAATGTTATATCTATGTTATATTTTCTCCTACTATGTTTTCTCCTGCTATATTTTCTTTCACTATGTTTTCACTACTATGTTAGCACATAGAGCTGTGTCATCCCCATGAGTCTTTGTGCTCACTTATCACTATTTTCAATCCACGTATTTAGAGACTTTCATTACCATGTTCTCATAGTTCATTATTGAGGGAGGGTATTCAGGAAATGCTTCATTGGGATCATCATTCTACCTAATATTTTAGAGTGTTGTGTTCAATTTCAGTGATCCTTGTATTCAACACCATTTATATTTAAACTTAGCAATTATAGCAACTTGAATCCAACAAAATATTTAGAAATATGAAACATAAAAAATTTAAAAGTTTCAAGACTACAAAACATACTATTTTTGAAAATGTGGCCATGGCATTAAATGCAGTTACAGTTCAACTCCCACCAATTAAAAATATTAAAAGAATAATTTGTCATACCAAAACGAAAAAAGGATGTGAATTCATCATATATGGAAATAATATAAATACTAGAGAATTTCAATAAAATTGTGGCTAGTGAATAATTCTCATTATTTGATAGTGGCCCTAAAAAATATCGTATCATAATTTTTAGCACATAAAAAATGCTAGAAGTAATAGCTACCACTCTAGACTAGTTTGTAGGTGGCACATTAAAATGTACTATACCATTATTTGATCAACTATACACCATCCATATTTTGAAGAATCATATAGTGATACAAATGATATATGCTCTAATTCCAAACCAAAAGAAGAGAACATACAAGAGAGTTTTCAAAGCATTTAAAGACATCTACAACTCCCTACAATTAACTAATTTCATGAAAAACCTTGAAATAACTAAAATTAAAGCACTTTAATTTACCTTCCCTAATAGTATTCAAATAGGATATCTCTTTCACCTTAATTAATTTGGCAAAAAATCAAATAAAAAAGGATCTAAATACTATATGAAAGAGATTCAAAATTTTCACTCCAAGTCCACCAGTTAGCTACACTAGCATACATTCCAATGGAGCATGTTCTTGAAGAATTTAAAGATTTTTTAAACTCTCCATACTATAAATTTGATGGGATAGATGGATAAAAAAACTAAGATTCAAGAAATCATACAATACTATGAGAACATTTAGATTGGTTGGATAATTCATCATACAAACCAAAGAAGAGGAAAATTTGTAATTGACCTATGGAACTATTATGAAGCCATTTCCACTAATCTACCCCACGCTAACAATTCCATATAAGGGTGGTATAGAGGATTCAACCATCTCCTCATATGCTAGCACCCAATAGTTTGGAAATTCAAATAACCTCTACAAGAGGAACAAAGCTTAACCGATGTCACCATGGAACAATATGTAGGACTTGAAGGACCCCTATAGAATAAAAATATAGGGAAACTACCATGAAAATAGAAAGATTAGTAGAGAAAGTTAATCTCCTAATAACCACTTGGAATATTCATGAGGCATCGCACACACCTTTCAATTATAACTCTAAATTCATGAAAATGTATTTTTATATATATATTTTTTTTTAAATTTGGTGTATTATGGTTCTCTCTACATTTGTGATACATTCTCAATTTCACTATTTTTTTCTTGCTATATTTTCTCCTAGAATTTTATATCTATGTTATATTTTCCCCTGCTACATTTTCTTTCACTATGTTTTCACTCCTATGTTAGCACATAGAGTTGTGCCATCCCCATGAGTTTTTATGCTCACTTCTCACTATTTTCAATCCACATATTTAGAGACATTCATTACCATGTTCTCATAGTTCAACATTGAGGGAGGGTATTTAGGAATTGCTTCATTGGGATCATCATTCTACCCTGTATTTTAGAGTGTTGTGTTCAATTTCAGTGATCCTTGTATTCAACACCATTTCTATTTAAACTTAGCAGTTATAGCGACTTAAATCCAATCAAATAGTTAGAAATATGAAATAGAAAGCATATAAAAGTGTCAAAACCCCAAAACATATTATTTTTGAAAATGTGGCCATGCCATTGAACACATTTACAGGTCAACTCCCACCAATTACAAATATTAAAAGAATAATTTGTCATACCAAAAGAAAAAAAAAACTGTGAATTCATCATGTCTAGAAACAATATAAATACTAGAGCATTTCAATACAATTATGGTTAGTGAAGAATTCTCATTGTTTAATAGTGGCCGTAAAAACTATCGTATCATAATTTTTAGCACACAAAAAATGCTAGAAGTAATTCCTCCCACTCCAAATTAGTTTTTAGGTGCCACATTCAAATGTAATATACCACTATTTAATAAACTATACATCATCCATATTTTTAATAATCATATAGTGACACCCATGATATATGCTCTAATGCCAAACTGAAAAAAGAAAACATACAAGAGATTTTTTAGAGCATTGAAAGACATCAACAACTCCCTACAACTAGAAACTTTCATGACAAACTTCAAAATAGCTACAATTAAAGCATTTTAATTTACCTTCCCCAATAGTATTCAAAGAGGATGACTCTTTCACCTTACTTAATTACTTTGGCAAAAAATCCAAGCAAAAGGGCTACAAAAACTGTATGAAATAGATTCAAAATTTTCACTCCAAGTCCACTAGTTAGCTACACTAGCATACATTCCAATGAACCATGTTCTTGAAGAATTTAAATATTTTTGAAACTTTCCATACTATAAATCTGATGGGCTATATGGAGAAATAAAAAAATCAGATTAAAGAAGTCATGCAATACTATGAGAACATTTGGATTGGTTGGATAATTCATCATACAAACCAAAGAAGAGGAAGATTTGTAATTGACCTATGGAACTATTATGAAGCCATTTCCACTAATCTACCCCACACTAACAATTACATAGAACGTTGGCATAGAGGATGCAACCATCTCCTCACATGCTAGCACCCAATAGTTTGGAAATTCAAATAACCTCTACAAGAGGAACAGAGCTTAACCAATGTCACCATGGAACAATATGTAGAAGGAATTGAAGGACCCATATAGAAGAAAAATACAGGGACAATATCATTAAAATAGAAAGATTAGTAGAGAAAGTTATTCTCCTAATAAATATTTGGAATATTTATGAGGCATGACACATAACTTTTAATTATAACTCTAAATTCATGAAATTGTATTTTTATCTATTTATTTTTTTACAAATTTGGTGTATTATTATTCTTGCTACATTTGTGCTACACTCTCAATTTTACTTTTTTTTTTCTTGCTATATTTTCTCTTGGAATGTTATATCTACGTTATGTTTTCTCTTGCTACATTTTCTTTCACTATGTTTTCACTGCTATGTTAGCACATAGAGTTGTGTCATCCCCATGAGTCTTTATGCTTACTTATCACTATTTTAAATCCATGTATTTAGATACATTCATTACCATGTTCTCATAGTTCAACATTGAGGGAGGGTATTCAGGAAATGCTTCATTGGGATCGTCATTCTACCTAGTATTTTATAGTGTTGTGTTCAATTTCAGTGATCCTTGTATTCAACACCATTTCTATTTAAACTTAGTGGTTATAGCAACCTGAATCCAAGAAAATACTTAGAAATATGAAATAGAAATCATCTAAAATTGTCCAAACCGTACAATATATTATTGTTGAAAATGTGGCCATGGCATTGAATGTAGTTACAGGTTAACTCCCACCAATTAAAAATATTAAAAGAATAATTTGTCATACCAAAAGGAGAAAAAATCTATGAATTCATCATCTCTAGAAATAATATAAATACTAGAGCATTTCAATAAAATTGTGGCTAGTGAAGAATTCTAATTGTTTGATAGTAGCCCTAAAAATTATTGTATCATAATTTTTAGCACATAAAAAATGCTAGAAGTAATGGCTACCACTCCAGACTAGTTTGCAGTTGGCACATTCAAATGTACTATACCACTATTTAATCAACTATACACCATCCATATTTTGAATAATCATATAGTGATACCCATGATATATGCTCTAATGCCAAACCAAAAAAAAAAAACATACAAGAGAGTTTTCAAAAGACATCAACAACTCCCTACAATTAGCTATTTTCATGACAAACTTTGAAATAGCTAAAATTAGAGCATTTGAATTTAATTTCCCTAATAGTATTTAAATAGGATGTCTCTTTCACCTTACTTAATTACTTTGGCAAAAAATCCAAGCAAAAGGGCTCCAAAAACTATATGAAAGAGATTCAAAATTTTCACTCCAAGTCCACCAATTAGCTACACTAGCATACATTCCAATGGAGCATGTTCATGAATCATTTCAATATTTGTGAAACTATCCATACTATAAATTTGATAGGCTAGATGGAGAAATAAAAAAATGAGATTCAAGAAATCATACAATGCTATGAGAATATTTGGATTGGTTGGATAATTCATCATACAAACCAAAGAAGAGGCAGATTTGTATTTGACTTATGGAACTATTATGAAGATATTTTCACTAATCTACCCCACACTAACAATTCCATAGAAGGGTGGCATAGAGGATTCAACCATCTCCTCACATGCTAGCACCCAATAGTTTGAAAATTCAAATAACCTCTACAAGAGGAACAAAGCTTAACCAATGTCACCTTGGAACAATATGTAGAAGCACTTGAAGGACCCCTATAGATGAAAAATATAGGGACACTACCATGAAAATAGAAAGATTAGTATATAAAGTTATTCTCCTAATAACCCCTTGGAATATTTATGAGGCATCACACTCAACTTTCAATTATAACCCTAAATTCATGAAATTTTATTTTTATCTAATTATTTTTTTACAAATTTGGTGTATTATGATTCTCACTACATTTGTGCTACATTATCAATTTCACTATGTTTTTTTTTGCTATATTTTCTCTTGGAATGTTATATCTATGTTATGTTTTCTCCTACTATGTTTTCTCTTTCTACATTTTCTTTCACTATGTTTTCACTGCTATGTTACCACATAGAGCCATGTCATCCCCATGAGTCTTTATGCTCACTTCTCACTATTTTCAATCCACGTATTTAGAGACATTCATTACCATGTTCTCATAGTTCAACATTGAGGGAGGTTATTCAGGAAATGCTTCATTGGGTTCATCATTCTACCCAATATTTTAGAGTGTTGTGTTCAATTTTAGTGATCCTTATATTCAACACCATTTATATTTAAACTTAGTGGTTATAGCAACTTGAATCTAAGAAAATAATTAGAAATATGAAATATCAAGCATCTAAATGTGTCAAAACCACAAAACATATTATTGCTGAAAATGTGGCCATGGCATTGAATGTAATTACAGGTCAACTCCCACCAATTACAAATATTAAAAGAATGATTTGTCATACCAAAAGTAGAAAAAATCTATGAAATCATCATCTCTATAAATAATATAAATACTAGAGCATTTCAATAAAATTGTGGCTAGTGAAGAATTATCATTGTTTGATAATGGCCCTAAAAAATATTGTATCATAATTTTTAGCACACAAAAAATGCTAGAAGTAATGACTGCCAGTCCAAACTAGTTTGCAGGTGGCACATTCAAATGTAATATACCAATATTTGATCAACTATACACCATACATATTTTTAAGAATCATATAGTAATATCCATTATATATTCTCTAATTCCAAACTGAAAAAAGAAAACATACAAGAGAGTTTTCAAAGCATTGAAAGACATCAACAACTCGCTAAAACTAAAACATTTCATTACAAAATTTGAAATAGATAAAATTAAATAATTTGAATTGACTTTCCCTAATAGTATTCAAATAGGATGTGTCTTTCACCTTACTTAATTACTTTGGCAAAAAATCCAAGCAAAAGGGCTCCAAAAACTATATGAAAGAGATTCAAAATTTTCACTCTAAGTCCATTGGTTAGCTACACTAGCACACATTCTAATGGAGCATGTTCTTGAACAATTTAAATATTTTTGAAACTCTCCATACTATAAATCTGATGGGCTAGATGGAGAAATAAAAAAATCAGATTCAAGAAGTCATACAATACTATGAGAACATTTGGATTATTTGGATAATTCATCATACAAACCAAAGAAGAGGCAGATTTGTAATTAACCTATGGAACTATTATGAAGCAATTTCCACTAATCTACCAACACTAACAATTCCATAAAAGGGTGGCATAGAGGATTCAACCATCTCCTCACATGCTAGCACCCAATAGTTTGGAATTCAAATAACCTCTACAAGAGGAACAAAGCTTAATTGATGTCACGATGGAAAAATATGTAGAAGGAATTGAAGGACCCCTTTAAAAGAAAAATATAAAGACACTACCATGAAAATAGAAATATTAGTAGAGAATGTTATTCTCGTAATAACCACTTGTAATATTTATGAGGCATCACACACAACTTTCAATTATAACTCTAAATTCATGAAATTGTATTTTTATCTATTTATTTTTTCACAAATTTAGTGTATTATGATTTTCACTACATTTATGCTACATTCTCAATTTTTATATGTTTTTTCTTTATATATTTTCTCCTATAATGTTATATCTATGTTATGTTTTCTCCTACTACATTTTCTTTCACTATGTTTTCACTGCTATGTTAACACATAGAGTTGTGTCATCCCCATGAGTATTTGTGCTCACTTATCACTATTTTAAATCCACGTATTTAGAGACATTCATTACCATCTTGTCATAGTTCAACATTCAGGGAGGGTATTCAAGAAATGCTTCATTGGGATCACCATTCTACCCAGTATTTTAGAGTGTTGTTTTCAATTTTAGTGATCCTTGTATTCATCACCATTTCTATTTAAACTTAGTGGTTATAGCGAATTCAAATCTATGTAATCTTAGAAGACGTATTGGTGTCCATAGGGATATTTGGCTTCACACTTCATATTTTTCAACACGATATGAATCTATTATGGTGTAAACAATTTAAGCATGTCAATGCTTGAATTATGGATTCATTTCACTCATACAAAAAAATTAACATCACTCCACATAGTCAATAGTATGGGGGTGTGGTGAAAATCTTAATTTTTTATTCCTTTGTTGTTTTGAATTTTTTGTTTAGTAGTTATGTGTTTTTTGTGTACTTATATATTTTGCACATATTTTTAGTATTTTGTAGATTCCTAATTTATACATGGGTATCTTATTCAAGCACTTTGTTTCCAAAACCCATATGAGGATTATTATGTCTCAATGTTATTCTTGGTGATTTTTTGCATAGTGACACTATGTCATCCCCATGAGTCTTTGTGTTCACTTCTCACTATTTTTAATCAACTTATTTAGAGACCTTCACTACCATGTTCTCCTAGTTCAACATTGAGGGAGGGTGTTTACGCAATGCTTTATCAGGTTCATTATTCTACCCAGTATTATGGATTGTAGTGTTCATGTTTAGTGATCCTTGTATTTAATAATATTTCTATTTAAACTTAGTGGTTATAGTGAATTTAAATATATATATTCTTACAAGATGGATTGGTGTACATAGGGAAATTTTCCTTCACACTACATATTTTTTTGTGTAAATGGGTACCTAATAAGGCCTTGTTATTGAGACCCATTTCCTCTACCGACATAAGATATGATTAAAGGGGGTGTTAGTGTATAATTTATCATTTCAAGGTTTTTTCTACACATTTGTTGTTAGATTGTTTAAATAAAAAAAATTACATTTGGAAATCTTATCCCACATGTATGAATATGTTTGATTGATGCCTTTATTTCATAAATTTTTGGAAAGTTAGTCCCAAATGCATGGTATGGTTAGGATTTACCTATCTTCCACCTATGTATGTATCTATTCACCTAGTCATTCATAGAGAAATTCAAGGTATTCACATTAATTTATGAAGATATTATATGATATTGTTTTTTCATTTATACATATAAATTTTCAAGTCTATATTGTCAAATTTTCCTTGTGATGTTTTTTTATTGTTAACACTTGAGATCTTTGTGGCTTAAATTCTTTATTTTTCATTCCTTTTAACAAGTTTTATCACCAAGGCTATCAAATTATTTAATCCTGTGTTACTCAATTTTTATATGATTAATATAGAGTTTGAGACAACACACTCATTATTTGAAAAACTTAGAGCCATATAGGGAATGTCATGGTTAGTACCAAGCACACCGTCAACTGTAAGTGATAACATGTCATCACAAGTCTCTAGTTTTATAAATATATAGTAATGCATACTTTAATAGGGATAGTTTTGATACCTCAAAGGGATGAATTAACTAATTTTATATCCATTATCATGATACCATTTGTTTTTTCTAATAGTTACACATCAATACCACCCTAAGTATGTGTGTCTATATATATATTTGAATGCTAAAATTAAGTTGGGACTGATGGCTCAAAATTTATTGGGCATAATTTTATAGGTTAAATGCTTTTAAAATTGAAGATATGAAATATGAAATTGAGGGTTTTGATTAATAGACCCATAACCAAGAAGGAGGTTTTTTAACAATGGTCCCACAACCAAGAGGGTTTAAGGATCCCCCAACCATGACAATTCAAATTAAGAGGGATTTAAGGGTTCCAAAACCATGTTAGGAACAATAATAGGGTTTGAAGGATTTCAAAACCATATCAATTCAAATAATGAGAGGGTTTATTAGATCCCACAATTGTACAAGATGGTTTGAATGATCCCACAACTTTATCAAGATAAGGAAGGTAGCTTCTTGACAAATATAAAATACAAATAATCAATATCACCCTTCAATAAGGCTTCCTAATCATTTTATAATATTTTTTCTCCTTAAAACATCTACATAGACTATACATAACTAAATCATAATTAGTGAGCCTACACACTCACTGAGCCAAACATTAGCTAAATCATATCAAGATAATATGAAAATCCTCCTCAATAATATATCAAAAAATTGATACAAGGCATTTGAATAATTATATGGTTTGAATGATCCCATAACCTTAGGATAAAGGGAGGTGCCTCCTCAACAAATAGAAGATATAGACAATGGGTATCATATTTTGTTAGAGCTTCCCTAAAAATTCCATTTCAGAATAAAATTCAGTCAAGAAAAGATAATATTCCACTAATATTCTACCTATGTAGTCATATAAAATGCAAAAATTGGTAACTTGAGCATGGCTAAAGACACCCAACACTTCGGTCCCTTTTGCTTGCTTTCATGACCCTCTTAGGCTTATTTTCATTAATTCCTAATCATTCACAACCTTTTAGACTTGACCCTAGCTGAGCCAAGACCTTTTCTTCATGAATAATCCATCCCCTTAGGTCTCATATACTTAGGATAATAACACCAAAGTTGGACTATAGCACTGGACCCAAGGGTGTCCCCTTTTTAGTGCTCTTATCTAGTCATAATTTGAGCCCATATTACTATTTTTCCCTGATTCCTCTTATTCATTGTCTTGACCTAGGTTGGTTTCATCTAACCCATGACTAATATTTCCCTATAAAATCCCAATAAAATATCATTTATAAAGGGTTGGAAAATATCATTCAAAAAATCAAGAATACAAGCAAGACCACTCAAGCAATCTTCCCTATTCTCTACATATAGCTAGCCTATACACTTTCAAGCTAATTCAAGTCCTTACATTAGTCCCTAGTCATCTCAATCATACCTAGTTTTAGTATTTATTATACTTAATTCACTATTACACCAATCACTCTTAAAGGGAGAATTACATATGGCTTGATCCCTCTTCAAAGTATTGGTATGTAGGCAGCATGCCCACACATAGGGTGTGAATCACATCTAGTGCATCTTAAGTGCTAACCCATTTTTCCCATTTGAAAAAGTTTCTTTTAATTAAATAAAAGATATAAGTACATGAATAATCATATCTATGTGAGCTATATTGATAGGAAGGACCAAAAAATTAGTACATAGGCTCATACCGAACATGTGAATAAAACCTAGAAAGATTAAATACTTAGGACAATAGTGCCAGAGAAGGAATAAATTACCAGAGCCTATGGTTTATAGTTATAATTCTCCTATCTAATAAAAAAACAAAGTCTAGGATCTTGTTTATGATAGTGTCCTAGTCCTGCACACAAATTTCTAGACCCTGTCTCAATCGAAATAGTCTAAAAAAAGCTAAGTTTACTTTTTTCTCTCTCACTACTATTTTTAGAAAAGGTCTAATTAAAATTTAATTTCATAAATTAATATATTTGATTAGGAATATTATTTACTAATTTATCCTACTCAGACCTATTTATGTAATATGAATAAAACTCCATTTTTCCCAAAAATAACAAATGATTTGGTGAACCTGACTTATTTTAAATTTTGCATAAAACCTATAAAAACCCTAGGGTAAATTCCTAGATGATTTTTCCCATTAATTTATTAATATTTTATTGAATATAAATAAAAAATTTATCTTAAATTTTCAAATTTTGTAGTAAATTTTAAAATAATTTTTTTTCAAATCCTAGTTGCATCAACTCTCTCCAAGTAATTTCTCAATAATTTTCCAATCATTTTTTGAATTTTTATTTGAATATTAAAATTAAAAAATCACTATAAATTTCAAAAATTCATAGTAATTTTAAATTTTTTTTTAATCAAAACCCTAGTTACATCTACTAGATCCCATTAAATCAAGAACTTTCCCATAATTTTTTGAATTTTTCTTAAATACTTAACTCAAAAATTTAATTTCAATTTCAAAAATTCATAGCATTTTGCAAATTTTTTTTAAAAAAATACCTATTTGCATGTACTAGCTCTTATTTTGCTTCTTGAGGTATCACCTTACATGTTTTGCATTTCAATATCTTTTTTTAGTAAATTCCAAATCACTATTTTTAGGACCTTGCATTTGTTATACTAAGTACTTTCCCTTTCTAACACATTACCTATTAAAACATATTGCAAAACATTAAAACACATTTCAGGTTGTTTTTATACTTTGACAATGGCCCAATTTACCATTTTTGATGAAACTGATAAAAGAGAACTTTAATAAATATTAACCAAACATTCAAATATGTAAGATGACATGCTTAGAATTATACAAGAGGAACACAAAAAAGTGAACAATGGTAAATCTTCTCAAACCATTGAGACACCAATTTAAAATGACACTATAGGGGTAACTATGTCTCAAAAAACCCCTATATCAGCCCAACCTACCTCTATGCCATTAGTTATACCTAGTGTATCCCTATCTCCTAATGTGGCAGTCCTTGTGCAAGAGATAAGATCTCTTCTATCCAAGGTGATACATATTGAGAAAGATGCCACTAGACCTACATAGGCTTTTTATTCTTTCACTTTCCTGCATACACTATTAGCACATCACATTGACTCAACACCCTTGCCATGAGGTTTTATTCAACCCAAGCTTACTCTTATGATGGCACAGGTGATCTAGAGACAAGTTTGATATTTTTTCATGTAGAATGCTTGAATTATGTCCCAAATTCCTAGCTACTTACCAAAATATTTCAATGGAGCCTAAATAATTATGCTTCATAATGGCTCTATAGTATACTGAATTAGTCAATCAATGCATTCAATCCTTTAGCTGACATGTTCCTAGCACACTTCAGTATCGACATTGGTGATAAGGTTTCAAATGGTCAAATTCTCAACAAAAAATGACCAAATAAACATCTCAAAAACTATGTTATTCAATATAAGACCATCTTGGGTAAGATGACTAGCCCCATGGTAGATCAAGATTTACAAGACCTTTTTAGACAAAGTCTTGTACCAACACATCATGAATCAATCATGCTCAAAATATTCTCTCCTTCACTAAATTATGTCACACATTAAAGGAAAGATAAGTCAAACTAATTACAATGAGAAAACTAATGTACATTAATATATCAAACACATATAATAAGAGTAAGAACAATTTCCCATATAAAGTCAAGTTCAATGATATTAAAGTGTAGAATCAACCTAGACTCAATGTGGCTTTAGAGCCTCCTCAGTGAATAGTTTTATCAACACCCCCTTGATGTATTTTTTCACATTTTCTAGTTCCTCTAGCCAAGGTTTTACAATATCTTTTAGATTGTAATATCATATCTCTCCCTCCTATTCAAGAATTTGATCCAATAAAGCCTCTTCCAAACTAATATGATCATTAGGAATTTTTTGACTACCATAGGGCACTAGGCCATATGAAAAATAGATGCATCAGTTTCAAGCATGAGATACATGACCTAATAGATTCAAACACTATTGATATTGGAACTTTAGTTTAGCCTCCATAAAAAAGAAAACATAGGATAAATCATTGAAAATCTTATCAGACCCATTTCTACAACATTCAAAATAGGATACAAGGAACACATTAGGGTTTCATCATTCATATCATGCACAACCACCACCAGATACATACAGGGTACCTTCAATTGAGTTACATCCTTTAAGAAACATGATCGGTGTATAAAATTCTAGAGTTTCATCTAGACCTTATATCTCCTTCTTATAGTATGAAATTCATATTATCATGCACTCCTTATCAAATCTCACATTCATAATCAACCTCTTCATAGTGTGTTTATTGACAATGGTTCCAGTCTTAGCATGTGTAACTTAAAACTACTACAAAATTAAGGTTATTAAGAGTAGGATATCACTCTAATAGACACATTTATTAGTAGTTTTAGTGGGTATATATATATTTTATTAGGTGAAATAGTAATTTCACTATAGCTTGGTCCTCAACATGTGGCCACACCATTTACTATAGTTCCCAATATAGGAGTTTTTGATATGTTACTTGGTCGACCATGGATTCAAAAACTTAGAGAAGTACCTTATATAGTTCAAAAATGCATGGAATTAATTCATGTTAATTAGGTTGTTATAGTTGGTGGAGTTATATATGAGTTACCACTCCCCAGTTCAGAGCCATCTACCAGTTTGAACTCACCAATTTTTGTTTTGCCACTAATTTTAGTTTCACCACCAGTTTTAGTTTTGACACCAATTTTAGCTTCTCCTCTAGTTTCAATTCCTCTTCCACTTCAAATTTATACATAATTAAGGCATCCATCACTAGTATAGAAGGTTCATACACCTATATATCTTTAAGATTCTAGATAACTTCTAGCTACAATATTCACATCCATGGAAATCTCATTTAGATCTCATGCATCTATACATAAAACACATATTTAGAGATATCTTATTTCTAGATGGGTCTGTAAGAACCATATAGTTGCAACCACTTCTCATATTTATAGAGGGACCCCGTAGTTGGTTTCTACTTTAGAGATTTTAAAACATTTACAGCATATACATCTTTTAGATCCATAATCTCTGCATTTCCATCATACTTCATGGTCATGCATGATTCCACTCCTTTATATAGTACACCATGATAGTGAGTCTCACATGAGACTCATTGATTAGTATCATTTTGCCTCAATAATGCCTATACATAGTTTATTATGAATGATTGTATATAGTTCAAATATTTCAAAAATCTAAAAACATTCAAATATAAAAAAAACCATAAAAAACATTTCAATTATATGCATCATCCATACTTTACACTACTACTACTATGTTAGGTCTTACATTTGATATTTCATGCTATTGTATGTTGATTTATCTACATTACCATGCTTCACTTGATCTTCTTTGAGTGTGTGTAGTGACATATAGCTATTTGATTTCTTCACTCTACCCATTAAGGGGGTATCTTACTTCTAAATTCATTACACACATTGATATACATACCCATTAGGGGCATCTTCTACATAACTACACCATCTAAGTTATGTCATTCCTACACTACACACTTCAAGTTATCATGTTGATGTACATTACTTACTAGATTACATATATTATTATATCGACATTTCACTAGTATCTAGCACTTGTGTACCTCTTAACATATACTTGGTATTGTAATAAACATTTCTTGCATAGTTTCACTCTTGCTTTAATTAGTTAGATGTGATTCTATATTTCTAGTTATTACATTCTTTCTTTTCTTGATTATCAAAGATTGTGGGATTGTATTTATAGTTCCTACTTGTCTCTTATATGTTCCTTAGGACATTTATCAATGTCCTTAGCTTGTACTCTTCTATGAGCTTGTGTCCCTTGTGCCAACATTTCTTATTTCACTTGTATTTGCATATCACATTTGAACATGAATTGTATGCTTAATTTTAAGTTTGAGTGACATATTCCCATGTTCCTTATTTGTGTGTCCCCTCAGCCACCCTTGTATGCTTCTTTCTTCTTGATTTGAGTGCTTGTTTGCTTAATTACATTTTTTATTGTTGTAATGCCATGATCCTTATCATGCATTTTCCTATTCTCTTAGATGCCATGATGGACATCATACTCCATCCCTCAAACAAACAACTAATAAAGTATCAACTAAAATTTCTAGTTTTAATTAAATTTTAGTACATTGCACATGCTAATACATTTTTATATCTATCTAGGCATACCTATATTGATCTAACAATCTCTCAAATCAAACCATGCTATATCTTGAGATATATTATTGATTATCATTTCTATATCATGTATATTTCTAGTTTAACACACTTTCAAGGATTCTTCTTCTGGGGTGAATCATTATAGGGTACATATTCCTACCCTCAAAAGAGGGCACAATAAATAGGGGTTTTTTATATAGATATCAAAGATCATATCAGTTGAAATTTCTAGTTTCAAAATAAATAGATTACAAACCAATCATTAAACCACTCAGAATAGACCAGGTAGATAGTCAAGATTCTAGAACAATGATTAGTTTTAGCCCAAGATAATAGAATTGAGGCTAGGCTACAATGATAGACACCAAAGTATCTATTTTTGGCACTCTTGTCTAAATAATAGAAAACTAGGTTTTTTAGAAGCACACAATAAGGTAGGTTCAACTTTAGTTTTATATAATTAGACTAGTTTAACTCTGTAGTTTTCAATATAGTTTTCTCAAAGAATCTAGATATCAGGGGCATCTTGTGTGACATGATTGGTTCTCACTTCCAATTTTATATATGATAGTTGGTATAACTTTGACATCAAAATCCATGTTTTAGACACCAGTGATTCAAGGTAGATTGCACAACACTTTTTCTTATTTTCTTTTAGTTTTCAACACTACCTATACATTCTCAATAGTTGTATGACTTATTTCATCTATAGGTGGTTGGCATAATTTTGGAGTGTATTTCATACAAGACTAATCTCCACATTATTTAGTACTCAAGTTCCTGAGTGGCTTCCACATAAGACAAATTTTTAGTTTTAAAGTGGATTTCATACAAGCCTAATCTCCATCTTTTTTGAGTTGGTCAACATTGGCCTAGTTTCCATCACACATTTGGTTATCCATGTGACATTGTTAGATTTATATAGCATTTAGGGGTTTTAGAATTCATCTCATATGACATACATATTCATACATACTGGTATCAATTCTTAGCTTCACTTCATACGGCAATGATGGAGCCAAAGGGCTAGCCTTTGTATTCTTGAGCCACCTATTCAAAGGGATTAGACACATAATCGAAAAAATTGATTAACACATGCATGATTACCTAGCTTCTCTTAAGGGTAAATGATGGACCCAAAGGGTCAACCTTTGTATTCTTGAGCCACCTATTCAGAGGGATTGGACACATAGTCCAAACATTAATTATCACACACATGATCATCTAGCTTCACTCACTAGGTGATGATGGAGCCAAAGCGACAACCTTTGCATTCTTGAGCCACTTTATAATTAATTGAGTACTTATCCCATTTTTAATATAACTTTTGGTATAACATCATCTAGTACATCTAACATTACTTAGCTTTACTCAGTATCATAATAGGTTTTGTATTGGTTCACATACTCGATGAGTTGTATTCATTCCTTTCTCTTCCTCTCTCTCTCTCTTACCTAGATTTGTATATTATTGTTGTATATTGCATATAATAAGAATTGATATAATATTTTTTTACCTTTTATAGATTCACACTTACACAACATGCTCTTTATGCACTATCAAACATTACTCAACATCATAAGCTTCATGGGCTTTACCTTTATAGGTAAGTTTAGGTACGCTTTCTATTTCCATTTATCTTAGTATTTCACTTTGGTGCATTAATAGAATAAAGTGGGGGGGTGAAAATGTAGTCATATAAAATGAAAAAATTAGTAACTTGAGTGTGGATAAAGACACCCAACCCTTAGGTCCCTCTTGCTTGCTCTTATGACCCTCTTAGGCTTATTTTCACTGATTCCCAATCATCCATGGCCTTTCAGACTTGACCCCAACTAAACCAAGACCCTCTCTTCATGACTAATCCATCCCCCCAAGTCTCATATTATTAGGATTCTAGCACCAAAGCTGGACTATAGCATTGGACACTAGGGTGTCCCCTTTTTAGTACTCTTTTCCAATCATAATTCTAGCCCAAATTATCATTTTTCCTTGATTCCTCTTGTTCATTATGTCAACCTAGTCTAGTTTCATCTTACCCATGACCAATAGATCCCTATAAAATCCTATTTAAAGATCATTTAGAAAAGGTTGGAAAATATCATTCAAGCAATCAAGAATACAAGTAAGACCACTCAATCAATCTTCCATATTCTTTGCATACATCCATCCTATACACTTTCAAGACAATTCAAGTCCTTACACTAGTCCCTAGTCATCTCAATCATACCCAATTTTAGCATATATTACATTTCATTCACTATTTCACCACGCACTCTTAAAGGGAGAATTTCATATGGCTTGATCCCTCTTCAGAGTATTAGTATGTAGGCAGTGTGCCCACACACAAGGTGTTAAGCATATCTAGTGCATCTTACACACACTAACCCCTTTTCCCCATTTTCCAAAGTTTATTTCAATTTCATATAATATACAAGTACATGAATAATTATATTTATAAGGAGATCTATGGGTAGTGATGACCTAAAAATTAGTACACATGCTCACATTAAATAGGTAAACAAAACCCATAAAGATTAAATCTCAAGACAATAGAGATAAAAAAGGACTAAAGTGTCAGATCCTAGGGTGTATAGTTACAACAATATTTTATAACTAGAAAAAAATTCCAAAATCATGTTTGTGATAGTGTCCTAGTCCTACACACAAATTTCTAGACCTTATCTCTATCAGAATAGTCTAGAGTAAGCTAAGTTTTATTTTCTCTCTCATTGCTATTTTTAGAAAAGGTCTAATTGAAATTTAATTTCAAAAATAGATATATTTAATAAGTAATATTATTTACTAATTTATCCTACTCAAACCTATTTATTTAATAGGAATAAAACTACATTATTCCTAAAAACAACAAATCAACCTACTTGAAGTATCTACATAGCCTCGACATAATTGAAGTATAAAAAGTTGGCCTACACACCCATTTTGTATCCACTTTGGATAAGAAACCATCAAAAATATATCTACCATCATCCCTCTTCCATAATGGTGGTTGGGATAACCATTTCACAATAGGCCAATTGACCAACAAATAATACACATAGGTTGTAAGATAAACCCTAGAAGCCAAAAAGGACATGGGTGAAATCATCTAACATACACCATTCCTATAAAGATAATAAAGTGTAATCCTCTAAAATCCATAAAATTAAGGAATGGTATATTCATCTATCATCTAACCTAACCCCAAATGTTTTGATGAGGAATCCTATAACATCTTCCATCAAATCACAAAAAACTTCTAGCCTTGAAAAGGCAAATAGATTAAAAGAAGAGTCCTATAACATCAACATTCATAACTAAAATAAATTTGGACAAATTCATAGGGTTCACATCAAATAAAAAGGATATATAATCCATTTGGATCTCAAAGTTATACAATCAATCCCACAATGGTCTACATGAATCTTGGTACATGGTGGAAAATAGGTGAAAATAAATAAAACAATGAAGCTTCCTCCCTTTCCCAATAGGAGAGGGAGATAAAAAAATAGAAAATATACTATATGAAATAGGATATAATAGGATAAAACTTATATAAAATAGGATCATAAAGGGAAGATAATACCGCCTAATCCTCAAAATGGGGTAATCTCTCTTCAAGATGAAATAGGCATTGGAATATAAACTTTCACTAGTCTGTTATCTTACCCAACATAATCAAAGTCCTATAGATATTTCATAAGGGGGAAACAACACTTATACTCTAATTTCATTAAAATAATACCAGATTTTTGTCATATATATTATTCCAATCCATCATCTTATAAGACATAGTCTTAGATATATGGATTTTTTGTTTAGCATCTGTGAATCTTATGATCTAGTTTTCTCACTAGATCCCACACAAAATATTCAAATCCAATATTTGGAAACTAAAAATATTCCAATCTAATTATCTCCCTCATGTTTCTCCATTTGAAATTATTGGGGATGATTTTGATGATATAGGAAACCTCTAATCCACTTGTATCTATATCATCTTCATCTCTCGGTTCCTCTTGTTGTCCTTACCATAGACACCTTAATTGAAAATTCCTCCTCCCACTCCTCTCTCCCATCCAATTTCCTTAAATTATTATTTATACTAAAATAATTTGATCATATTATATATATATATATATATATATATATATATATATATAATTTTAGTCGATGGATCCTGTTTATGGATACACTTTTTTACATGCATGGTTTACAAGATTTTGAAACTGAGTTATGTTTTTGGAGATGTAAATTTATAATTCACTTGGAGGATAAGGCATACCATTAAAAATCAAATATATGTTTACATCCTACTAATCCCAAATTAAGGATAATTTTGGATTTTAAGATTAATAAGAAACTATATGAATTGTTTTCTGATTGGTCTTGATGTGTAAATCATGTTCTTCACCAAACTCATGAATCTTGAAAGAAGTTCCATCAAACTAGTATCTTAGTATTTTTTTATGCATGAGTATTCTTTTCATATAATTATTCATATTTTTATATTTCTAATTTTAGTTCCTTTGTGTGATAATAATAATCTCCCTTTATAGATGTGCATAACCTTCAATTATATATGCTAAAGTTCATTGTATTATTTTTCGCTTGGACTTTCAAATATGTTTTATTTTGATTGTAATTATAGTATCATGTAGAAAACATTGGTTCCTAATTGATTATCCATCCCATTAGTTTAAGAACTAACTTAGAAATGTTTCATCTTGTTTGATCCACATATTTTCTTTCCTACCCTACCTTTACTTCTTTTTGAGGTTCATATTATCCTACCCACCTTAGGTTAGATTCATAATAAATCCATCCACCTCAAATAGATCCATACCCACATCATAACCAAATCATTTGAGGTAAATAACTACTCATCTCACTACTATTCCACCAATAGTTGTTTATAAAACCCAATAGTCTATAACTTATGATTTAGAGTGAATATTTCTTCATTGATCCTAAAATTTTAGATGCTACCATAAGGTTCCATAGTGTGCATAAAAAAATATCAAATAAACTTATTAGACAACTAGTACCTATTATTCTAGTTTTTTGAAATAATTTAATATTTTTTACAAAAAAAGGTTAAGTAATTAATATTTAATTTTGATGAAATTGATTCAAAATGGAAGAAATATTCCTACCCTAATTAGAATATAAGGTCATAGTATCTTTAAATCAACATCATTCTTTGAGAATTCTCCCAAGATTTAATGAAATCCATTATACTAACTATTTTAAGGAGGCTAATCAAATTATACGATACATGGATCTTACTAAACCTAAATTTGTATAAGAAACTATTGTGTGGATTGTGAATGAGATACAATATCATTCTTAATATAGTAATGTTATGATAAATATATGATTATATGAAATGAGAATAGTGATGCAGACAACCATTACTAGTGAATATTCTATGACATGTTATATAAATAGGTTATGATTTAAATTTCATTAAAATACTCATTTTTTTAGGTTTGGGTCAATTTAAATTTCATCAAATAGATCACTATGTGAGTGAAAATTTAAGTTAGATTACATATTAAGTTCATTATTTTAAAATATGTTACTAATAATTGAGCATAAATAAAATCTCATTAATTATAGAATAATTACTCAACTTAATAGGTTGATAAACTTATTTATATGTAAAAAATAATTACTTTTATTTATATATACATAAACAATTCCAACTATCAACTATAAAATTGATAAACTTCCATTTAAATTGTAATTTAGTTAGTAATATTTCATAAATTTTACAAATAACTTTTGTAGTTCAAAATAATTCCATTTTTTACTATAAAAGTTAACAAAATATTATTACATCTATTTATATAACTTGTTTTAACAAATAGAAATTATGTAATAATAGTAAGAGAACTCAATCAAAGTCACTAATTATTCTTTGTTATGTTTCCAAAGAGTGATGAATATTTGGGTGTAGCCCCACATGATCTAACCATGTATATAACTATGTGAATATTATCCTATCAAAATGAAATGTTCCAGTGAATAACCAACTTGGAGGCAATCCAAACAAAATGGATTATTTTTTTTCACAAACAAAGAATGTTTTGTCACCTATGAATAAAATGTCATCTATCCCATACAAGTGCATGTACTTATATATAAATTTTTCTATATTTTTTATGTATACTGACATAATATTTCATTTCTTTGATCTCATAAATTTGTCACTAATCTTGCATTATGATATTGCCCAGGTAAAACCAAATTTTACATTTTGTATACATTTAAAGTGTTAAATTAAATAATGTTGCACTCTTGAGTTCAATTAATTAAATAAATAATAATAATAATAATAATAATAATAATAATAATAATAATAATAATAATAATAATGTTTACTTGTAATCTTAAATAATTTAAGGCTAAATATATGACTAAAATATTGGTAACATGAATATGAAAAATTTGGGTGTTTGGTTGGTGATATAAATTTAGTGGTCCCTATAAATCCAAACAACACTCTTTTTTCTCCAAATATAAACTTCCTTCCTTCCAAGAGGAATAATAATATTTGAAATAGTCAACCAATACAAAAAATATTTTTCAATAATTTAAAATTTACTATTATTTAATTAAATTAAAGCTTTCAAAACCATTATAATAGTTTTTGTTGAAAACTTATTAATATTAGAATGTAATTTAAATATTCAATTATATGATGAAATCAAAGTTTCAAAAACATTTGGGGAGAAACTCATAGCATAAAAAATTCTTGGTGAAAAATTATGTTTTCAATGGTACTTATTTATCAACAAATAATGATTAATAAAAAAAACATAAAATCTTAATATTAAAAAATGTTGAAAAATTACAAAAAAATATTTTTATTTAAATTTAAAGCATATTTAATAATCTTATTTGATAATTATATTAAATATGAATCAAAATATCTACGTATCAATATTTAAATAAAATAGTAATGCAATTTAAAATTCTCACAAAATTTGTTTTATATAAGAAATGTAAAATAAATTTCATTTATTCCCTAGTTAAACACATGTCACATATACAGTGAGTTGTTCTTTCAAAACAAATCTTACATCATTTGTATCTTTAATCAAGTCTAGTTGTGTAAACCATGTTACCAGTCATTTTCTAGTCCTAAAATATTTTTACAAAAAACCTTCATTAGAAAGATAAAAATTTATTGAGGTTCACCTTTGTTTAGGGGATTGAGTACAATAGTTCTTGAAAATTATAAATAATTTCAGGTTCCTTCTAAATCGTGTTATATCCACTTTAGCATTTAATAATAGTTTCATTGATTTTTTTATACATTTAAATATATCAAATGTAGAACAAAATGTTATTTGAAACTATGTCAATGTATCCATTATAAATAGGGTCAAATATCATCTTAGTTGTATCTGCTTGTTATTGACTTGGAATGTAGTGGTATCTTTTCTTGAAGAATTTTTTTTAGTTAACAATCCTTCTAAGTCAATAAAAATAAAATGGTTTTGGAGGAACTAAAAATAATAATAATAATAATGATATTTAATTCTACATTCAAATTATTTTTTAATGTTATTATAGTGATATGTCAGTTAATGTTTAAATTACCTTTATTCCTAAAAAATTTCATATATTATACATCATCTCTAGTCAAATATACACAAGAATTTAAAATTATAATTATCTAGTACTTGAAAAACTTAATAAAACCAAATTTATTAGGACTTAGTCATGAATTTTACAATATTTTATTATTATGTAATAATTAATACATATTCGTGATCCAAGTGTGATAATTTTTGTTGCATGTTTTGATGTATTTGATGTGTTTACCACAACCAATTACATGTTATATTGAAGTTCATATTGTTAATTATATATGACCTATATTTTATTATTTTTATCTCTTTGAGTTGAAGTTATGTCTTCATTTAATTCACCATCTACATTCATCATTGCTTGTAATAGCTTAATAATTTATACCAACATGAAACTTATGAAACTCACAATTATTTAGAATGTGTGGTTTCTTGTAATTTATAAAAATGAATCAAGAAGTACAATATATAATATTCATGGATGTAAATTATAATAAACAATTCAATGTCTACAATTCATTATTAAGTAGTATATTTTGTATTAAAACTCACAATCCAAAGGATTGACTTCAACTACAAAAGTAATCTAGTGTGTAACTACACAAATTTTATGATATAATTATTAAACCATGTAGTACCTATGGATGTCATGATATATTTATAGTATTATTTGAGCATAATATCTTACTTTGTATTTTACACTAGGCATATCAGTGATTTCATAGCTAAAGTTGTGGTAACTTGTATCACATGTGTGCCTGCATAAAATACTAAAATGAAAGATTATTTTTCTACATATTAATAATATATGTTCTAAAAAATTAACATATATCTCATACATGAAATGATTTTTTGAAAATAAAATCCCTATATTAGTTGGCTCACAATGTTCAAGGGCTTGATGTGTGACCAATCAATTTCTAATCCAATTTCTTCATTAACCTTGTCTTTTAAATCATGGATGCCATAAATCCTAAGGACCATTGACAATCCCTAACACCCACCTTCATTATTTAATATATTAAATCATCCTTTAAAAATTATGTCATTATTTTCTTTATAATTTTACATATAGGTGTGTATAAAATTATGAAACAAGTAATATTTTACCACTGGAACATGAAATATGAAAACATAATTATTTTCAATATACCCAATTTAGGAGAGTAAATCTTTAATATCAATTTATTGACATCAATCACATCTTTTCAAAAATATACAATAACTACCACTTGACTAAGATAAAGATGGTATTCTAGTGCTCCAAATTTTCTACCAATATAAAAATAAAAACACAATGACATGTAAAAATAGAATTATCTTCCTCCCTTGATTGATAATTTTTTAAACTGATGATACATACAATTATAGGAGGTCAATGGAATCCTTTGATATTTACATATTATTTTCTATTTTTTATGGATCCCTTGCCCTATTTGATCTCTTTTTCTATTTCTCTTTAAATTTATGAATTCCTCAAAAAGTTGAACAAAGTTAGTTTCATGTATGGAAATAATTATATCACATATGATACATCACACCTAAACATAAATACTTATTTAAGAACTAATGAATTCAAGGATTTTTGAATTTTCACACTTGAGACTTTGGACTCCTTCACTCTTTTTCAATAGACACTTAAATTTTGTGTCTTTAAACCATTGTAAATAATCAATTGTATCAAAACCTACCCACTCATATGTATGTTTGTGAGTAAATCCAAATCTTTTATAAACATATCCTTTGTTCCTTGAAATAAACTAATTGTAAATCTATCTAAGGAATTTAACCTGAAATCTGCGTCACTTTCTTTCTTAAGGTTCAAATCTAACCCACCATTTATGTAGATATGAAAATCAAGAATAAATTTTTACCATATGTCATTATGAAGAATGAGAAATAACAACTTATCACTAAGGTTATCCAATGATCATTTTTTAAAAATATTCATGATGTCTTCTTCAAGTGCATTTATGAAAATATAAAAGTAATTTACATTAATCAGACATATATAGTAATTAAACAAAGATTTGTTTCATTCTATTTTTAGTTGAAATGAATTAAATATTTCAATTAACTTTTAATTTTATACCTTATCACAGTCTAAAACAAGGTGTTGTGGTTTTTTTTCTCCTTATTCACAATGCCCTACATTTATATAACTTGTCAATGAACTTTGTTGGAAACCATGTTTTGTTGGCCATAGTTTTTTTTTTGTAGATAATTATTAATTAATTTATTTTGTATTTGGTATAAATAATATGACTTGACCTTTGTTTTATTTTATCATGAAAAGAAACAAACTCATGTTTTTTTAGAATAATTTTCATAATGAAATGGATGTTGTCTATTATGATGTATAAGTTAATAGATAGATTCTAAAATTAATGTTAAAAATCAATATCCAAGATATCAAAAATTAATTTTATAAAGGGAATAAATATTTTCTCTTAATTAAGAGGCATATGATTACACAAAATTAAGATAACCAGTCTATCCACATTGGTTGGATCAAAGGATTTGAACATTTTTATCATATGTCATTATGAAGGATCTTTGTGGCAATGTTCAAATCCAATATTGAATGATTTTTAGTTGAATATGAATATTTTAATCTCTTGAAATTTTTAAGATTAAATTTTATTAAATTTATTTTTCATCTTGATTCAAAAGAGTTGTATCCCTTGTATATACACTTATCTCTTAGAAGTGTGATAATGAACTTTATTTTTATATCTTGGCCAATAGTTTCCTCTTCATATAGGTAAAAAAATTAAATGAAATGTTTTATTCCCCATTTCTTTGTCTATATTGAATTGGTGCATGATAGATGAAGTGAATTCATATTGATAAAATCTTGTAAATGCTAATATAATCCTTGTATAAATGCTTTCACTAGTTTCCACCCTAGTGGTTTATCTCCATATATAAGTGGTTCTAATTTACAAATGTAAGAATAGAAAAAATATTTATGATGTTTTTCCAAATGAACCATGACACCTTTTATATATAATGGAACCTATACATCCATTTCAATAATTTGGTATAAGTGGTCATTATTGTTCATGTTCTTCACCTGAACACTATTGCATTCTCTAAAATGTATTTCATGTTTATCACTATCATGACTTCTTGATGTTCCCTTGACATGAAATGAAACAACTAAAGGTTATTATTATAGTTATATGGAGGGTATATTTATACAAATCACTCATCTCTTTTCTCCCAATCCAATGCATATTTAACAATAAAAATATATGATAGGGAACACATCCCACAATAACCATTATAATTCATGTTGTAAAAATTTAGTAATAATTTGTCAATTTAAATATATCACGATGATAGTTAAAATATGACATGTTTTAAAACAATGTAAAAAAAAAACTATATAGACACATTAATTACCATATCATAATCATTTTGAATTGTATTAAGTGGTTGGTTATTACTCAAATGTATAAAGTATTGACATAGAATTGATAGAATAACATAAACATCCATTAAAACATACCTCAAGAGGAAAGGAGCTTTGAGAAAAGTAGATCAAGGGTTTATGATGGGTTTATTAAGGCTTAGGTATTTGGTGGTGAAGGTTAAGAAATATATCATGCTACTATAGGAGATGTGGAAGGAGATCTAGATGGGTCAAAGTTTGGGAAAGAAAAGCCTTATTTTTTTTACTTCAAAATCCCTATTAAAGTTGTTGACTGGTTTGTCAATGGTAGGTGATGTTTATCTAGGTGGTTCACAAGTTCTAAGGGTGGTGCTAGGGGTTTCTCATTTTAAAACCTTATTGGATGTGAAGAGATCTAGTAAGAATGGCTAGGAAAAAATGTTTCTAAATATTACTTTTAGTTTAATAAAATGTTTCTCCTTTTCAATATCCTTTGAGGTATCCCTTATCCTGGGATAATAAGCTTAAAGGGAGGGTAGGAGAATATAAGGAATTATTTTTAGGGATGGATCTAAGTATTTAAAAAGATACAAGAGGATTTCATATTACTATCCCAAATGCTCTTACAAACAAAGCTTCATTATGGTGGAAATCTAGTCTAGTGTGTAAGTTTTTAGACAACATCCTAATATTGAAATATCTAGAGCCTGGTCTAAGATTCATTGGAGGGTAAAAAGGTTATTTGGAGATTTCAACCCTTTCTAATAATTTTTTCCTTATAAAATGTAATAATGAGGAGGACTTGGCACATATATTGATGGGAGGACCATGATTTTTGGGTAGATTTGGTATTTTATTTTAAAATAGTTTCCAGGTTTTGATCCTAATAAGGAAGATATTCGTAAGATACCTATATGAGTATGGATACTATGACTTCCATTAAAATTTTGGGATGAATATTTTATTATTATTATTAAAAATACATTTGGTAATATCATTTATTTTTATTCATCAATAAAACAAGGAACTCAGATAGTACATGCTCAGTTTTGTGTTAATGATAGAATGGATTTGGAATTGCTTGAATCAATTATTATACATTCCTCAAGCAGAGATCTAGTTTATAAAATAGAATATGATAATTATTTTTTAAAATTTTAGTGATGTAATAAATTAGGTCATGTCACCATAAATTACCTTGCCTTTATAAGAAAAGGAGAATGCTTTTGTATTCAAGAAGGATCAAAATATTTAGACCAAGAAGAATAGTATTGGTCTAGAAGTTGTTTTAAGTAAGGTTATTCCTAATGAGGTAGTATTTCAAGATTTAATTACTTATAAGGATACTTATACTTTAAATAATTGTAGGGATCTACCTTTGTTAGGTAGGTTGCATAAATCAAAAGAGAAGGACAATGTCCCACACTCAGGTTTGGAGTTGGGGTTACATGAAGTTTCTCCCTCTTTAATAAATATGATAGAAAATATACATGAAATTGAAATGGACTTGGATAGAGGAATATAAAAAATTGAGTTACTTTCAACTATTTATTCTCAATTAGTGTCTCTTAAGAATAAGAATGCTTTCCAATGTTTGGAAAATTTGAAAGAAGTGGAGGTTAAATATATGACCAGCTCAAATTTTTCCCTAGTAAAGAAACATCTTTCTGAATCATCTTTAAATGAAGATAAAATGGATAATAAAGAATTTTTAAATAGAATTTATGCAACATATAATCTCCAAGATTTAAATTGGATTAGAATAAAGAGAATAAGGACTTTTTTTATATGGTTCTAAGAGGCAAGCAAATACTAGTTCACGTAATAAAAAGGGAAGACTTTCATATATAGAGACAAGGAAAAATCAAACTAAAAATGATATAGCCAATGGATCTCAATCTATTTTTAAGATTAAACCAATCAGGTAATCCATTAATCAATAAAATAAATAGGAATCATGAATGTTTTATCCTAGAATATCAAGGGTCTAAATCATTCTAGTAAACATAGAATATTTAGAGATTTAAAGAAAGGTAATGTAAAAAATATTATGGCTATTTAGGAAATTAAAATGGCAAAGGAGGTGTTACAGAGTATAAAATATTTTCTATGGAAAGTAGCTATGTTGGATAGTGTTGGTTCAAAAGGGGCTTCACGAGGCATTTCTACTTTTTAGAATGATAAAAAAGTTCAAGGGGAAGTTTTAATCCAAAATAGAAATCATCTAGCAATTTTATTTACTGATATATTTCATTATTTCTCTTGGATTCTCTCTAATGTATATGCTCATAATACTCTTAATGGTAGGAGAAAACTATGACTTGACCTGAGGTGTACTTCATAAATACTTATAAGGATTATAAATGAATGTTAGTCAGGGATTTTAATACCTCGATTTGTATTGGGGGAAAAAAGGGGGACTCAATTTCCCTAAAAAAAAATGGAAGAATTCATTGAGTTTATAATAGTCAATGGTTTGTTTGATATTGAATTAAAAAGTTCTTCATATACTTGGTCTAAAAAAATATTAGGTACAAACCTAATATAGACAAGATTAGATAGGATATTAATTACCCTAGGTTGGTTTGGAATTTAGGACTTCTATTTATCTTCTTTGCCAAGGATTGGCTCTGATCATAATCATTTGATGCTTAATATTTTAGGCATGTTTAAAACATAAAATTATCCTTTCAAATTTGAACATATGTGGTTTTCTCACCCAAATTTAACAAATTGAATTTTTGAATGGGGGAATATGTAGACAATGAATACGACTATGTTCAAGTTGGTACATAAATTAAAGACCATGAAAAGGAAAATTAGAATATGGAATTATGAGGTTTATGGGAATATATTGAGATAGAAGGAAATTATTACAACTGAGATTAATAACATTGAAGAGAGTATTACAACTCATGGTCTTACTGAGGCACTTCTTCTTAAGGAGCAAAAATTGAAATCAAACTATCATTTAATTTTAAATTAGGAAGAGATTTTTTGGAGACAAAAATCAAGGGCAACTTGGTTACATGAGGGGGATAGAAATACAAATTTCTTCCATCTACATACTATCAAGATTAAAAGTCATAATCATATAACTAAGATTTTTGAGGATAATGGAGTTATTCATTTTGATCTGGTAGATATAAAAGAAAGGGTAGTTTTATATTTCAAAGAAATGTTTGCTTCTAATTCTAACTTGGATATAGAAAAGACTTCTAATTTTATATAATATACTCCAAAGCTTATTTATGATACTCATAATGATAATTTATTGAGATATGTAATATAATAAGAAATTAAAGCTACAGTTTTTTCTATAAATAAAGACAAATCACCTAGTCCTGATGGATTCCCTATGGCTTTCTTCCAAAACTTTTGGAGTATTACTAATCTAGATTTATGGGAAGTAGTGAATGAATTCTTTTTTATAGGAAATTCCTTAGAGAATCAAATAATACATTTATTGCTCTTATTCTAAATAAAATAGGAGCATCATAGTTCAAATATGTTAGGCCTATTAGTATGTGCAACTTAGTGTATAAGATTTTTACTAAAATTTTGGCTTTGAGAATAAAGCCTTTTTTGGATAAAATAATATCTTATAATCAAGAAGGTTATGTTGATATAAGAAAGATTCAAGATTGAATAATTATGGTTCATGAGATGGCTCACTCTTTGGAAAATAGTAAAAAAATTGGTATGGTGTTGAAGATTGATATGGCCAAAGCATATGATAGGGTTTATTGGGGTTTTTTGTATTTAGTTCTATGAAATTTTGGATTTCACAGACATATCAAAACATTGATTTATAGTTGCATGTCTACTACAATGTTTTCTATCATTATCAATGGTTTCCCAATAATATTTTTTAGAAGTGAGAGGGACATAAGATAGGGGGATCCTTTATCTAATTTTTTATTTATAATTATGGAAAATTCATTAAGTAGAAATTTATTGGTTGCTATTGAACAAGGAAATGTGAAGGGATTTAAACAAGCTTCAATATTTTCACCTTCTCTTCATCATAAATTTGTAGATGATATGATTATATTAGTAGAGGTCTCGATAAGAGAGGCCAAATAAATTTAAATTTTTTGGATAAATACTCAGTTGTTTCTATTTTTTTAAATTATTCCAAAAGTGATTTACCCTTTATTAATACTCCTAGCCTTCATCAAAGAAAGATTACAAGTGTTATGGATTATTATATCAGGAATTTTCCTTTTATATATTTAGGTATGCCTCTCTTTTAAGGAAATATGAAAAATGAGTTTTGGTATTCTTTATTCGACATATTTTAGAGAAATTTTTCTAGTTAGAAAGGGGTAGTTCTTACACAAGTAGGTAAAGTATTACTTATCAACAGTGTGCTTCAAATTCTCCCTATTTATATTATGTCTATTTTTAAAATTCTTAAGGTTATTCAACAAAAAAATGATACAATTTAGAAAAGATTCATGTGCATGGGAGTGGAAGATAGTCATAAATTCTCATTGGTGGCTTGGGATAAAATTTATCTTCTTAAATCTTGTGGGGGATTGGGTATTAGAAAATTGTCTTTGATGAATAAGGCACTAGATTCAAAGATTCATTGTAAATTTATTAAATAACCATCTTTGGTAAGATATTTTGTGCAAATCATCTTGATAATAGATCTCCATTAACTTTCTTTTATGAAGTTTTGAATATTAGAGGTTCAAAGATTTAGAATTTATTTTCCAAAAATAAAGATACTTTGATTAGGGGATGTAAATGGAAGCTAAGCAATGATCTAAACATAAGATTTTGGAGGGATCCCTGGATTATTGAATGCCCTTTGGATGTTATACAACCTTGGAATCAAATTTCCCCTATAATATCTTCTATTTATGGGGATATGGTAGCTGATTATATACATGTTTGCAATGGTTATAAGAATTATAAATTGCTATCTTTAGAGGATGCTAATGAGGATATATCTATTATTATTTCATATATAAATTTTATTCTCTAAGGAAATTATATTACCAAATTACAAAGGGAGGATGAGTTAATTTGGAGTGATTCTTCTAATGGTAGCTATCAAGTGAAATTTGGATACTTGAAACTTTTAAATCTACATAATATATGGAAACCATTGGGGAAAATTTGGAAAAAAAATTGATTCCAAAAATCAATATTTTTAGTTGGTTGAGTCTTCAAAATAAAGTTCTTACTTTGGATAATTTATCCAAAGAGGGTTGTATGTGGTTAATATATATGTTTTCTATGTGAAAATGTTTGGGAATCAGTGAATCACATAATCATGGAATGTAATTTTGTTTTCCAAGTTTGGAGCTTATTACTTCAAAAATTCAAATTTGCTTGGGTTTTCCCTCTAGAAATTATGGTAGCTTGGCTAGGTTGGTCTTGCCCATTTTATAACAAAGATCTTAAAGAGATTTGGAATATTTCTTTTTTACATGTGTTATGGGGGATTTGGAAAGAAAGGAACAACAAAATTTTTAGGATTATTCAAATTTCTTTCTAAAAAGTATTAGATGGATAAAAAGGGATCCTTTTCTACCCTTTGAAAAAATTATAGCTAAAGAATGGAATATTGATATTGATAAAAGTCCTATAATTGACCCCAAAATATCTTTGAGAAAGGCTATAAGATGGATGGATGGTCCATCAAACAAGATGGATAAAACTTAATTTTGATGGATCATCAAAAGGAAATCTAGGAATTTTAGGAGGAGGATGTGTAATTTGAGATCATTATGGAAATTTATTTTTTGCTTATGAAGGTAGTATGGGATTTTAGACTAATCACTTCTCTGAGGATCTTACAGCTTTATGGTGTATGCATGTTGCTATTAAGTTGGGATAAAAGTGCATATGTGTTGAGGGAGATTCTCTCAATATTATTAATTTTATTAACAAGAAAGCAATGGTGGCATGGTCTAATAATCATATTATTAGTGAAATTTTACATATTAGCAAATGTTTTGAAAAAATAATTTTTCAACATACCTAAAGGGAGGGGAATATGTTGGAATATATTTTTCCAATAGAGGGGTAAAATCTAAAGATTTAAAGATTTGGGGATTATTGGATATTATTCCCAATAATGTAAATGAAATTCTTAAAAATGAAAAATATGGCACTTCCAGGATATAACCAAGGTTCTCAAAAGGTCTTGTTTTACCATAACAAAACTTGGTATTTATGCTTTTGTGTTTTTAATATGCTTATGGATGATGTGTAGGATAAACATTATAATATGTGGAATGATCATTAATACTTAACTAAGTGTATAGAAGTCATGATCATGAATGAGAGTTGGGCATTTTGGCATGAACAAATTTTTCTAAGTAGCAAAGGATAACATATAGAGAACAAAAGGATTACAAAACATGAGAAAGGTGCTACAAAGATGGGAGGAGACCTAAATAGAATTAAACCTATGAATGTTGATGTAGTGAGGAAAAGGGCTAAGGTATGGAGTATTTTACAAATTGGGGGTCTTATTTCTTTTATGAAAAAACATTATGGATACAACCTACATCTTTCCACTCAATTCATCAAAAATTGGAAGAATAGGGTTATCAGGATCAAGATATTTATATGGAGATAATAAAGGAGATACTTGATATAGTGATGGGTCTTCACATTGAGGAGTATAAATATATTAAATTGACTAGTGGGTAGGAGTAGGATAAATTAAAATTCTTGGTTGGTAATGAAACCTTGGCTACTTTTTAGGGACGTTTCAAGCAGAAGGATTTCCTGGTTTCATTTGATGAGGTCATTGAACATATTATAAAATATGTCACACTTGATGGCAGATATAAGGTTGTGCACTAATATCACATACAATTTTAAAAATATATGAGGAATCATATACTAGTAAGGATTCTATTTTATATTTTGTATTCTCTTGAGCATTCTATGAAGGAGTTTCAGTTAGGTAGGAAAATGGAACCATTGCATCATGGCATGATTTTCTTGATTTATAATTTTTTTCATACACAATATCCTTCCCCACAATTTTATATTGGGAGAAATAAAAAATAGATACCTAAGGGTTATATAAAATGGAATAAATATTTTGTTCATGGCTTTGATCAGTCTATCCCTAATATGAATTTAAGAAGTAAGAGCAAACCTCATCCTAGTAAGGATTTAGGGATTGATGGGGATTTTATTGTTGATAATGTGCATGGTGGTGATAATATAATTTATATTGAAGTTGAAAACACTAAGTTGGTTAATATGGTAGGATAGAATGTGTATGTTCAATTTGAACAAAATCTTAAGGCCAAAGGTGAGAATAGGGTTGATACAGTTCAGGCAGTTAATAAGGTTTGTGGTAATAATAGTCTCAATAATTCTAAGAGGGGAAAGTAGATTTAGGAGAATACAAAGATGGTGATTCATAGTACCCATATGAATATAGATGATATGGTTCAAATGGTGAATAAATATTTGGGCATACATAGGTGTGAAAGGATTGCCGTGAAGAAAAATAATATTCAAGAGACTACTAAAGACATGATTCATAGAGCTTAGCTAAGGATGGACTTTTATTTATTTAAGGATATTTTGACTCATCAAGATAAATTTGAAATATTAGAGGATGAGGTCAAACTACATAAGGCATTCTTGAAATGTTTTATGAAAGATCATTCTAGGCTTAAATAGGAGGTGAGCAATCTTAAAAAGTAGGATGTTTTACATTGTACCAAGGAATGCAAGATTGAGATGTCTTCTAACATTAATACTTTGAGGGAAAGGATGACTAGACTAGAAAATTAGAATAGAGAACTAAATTAAAATCTAAATATATTGGTAAATTTTAGAAAAGTGACTACTAATAATGCAACACAAAGTATGTAGGGTTTGGCAAGATTTTTCAATAATGATAATACTTAAGGTGATGATAATTTCCCCATGAAGAAGATTAAGGGTGAAGCTTATACTTCTAGTTGGGAAAAAATGAAAAATGGAGTAGATATCAACTTTAAAAGTATGATAAATGAATGGATAAATGCATATGATGAGCGGAAAAATAATCATTGATGGTGATCTAATGCTGTGAAAGTGTTGTGTAGATATTGTTTCTTATTTTTTAACTCTTTTCTCTTTAGTTGTGGTTCGATGGTTGGTTTTGGTCACTTAGGTGAATATTTGTAATGGGTCAAGTCCCTTTAAAATCTCACTTTTACCTTTAATAGAACATAAATATCCATTATTATTTTTTACTTATTGATAATAATCTTATATACTTGTGTATAATAGGCACATACCTATTCTAACTCAAGTCTATGGTAATAATATGAACATTAGTGGCTTATATTATTAATATCTTTTGTAAATTACCCAAGTTAATAATGCATGGAATGCTTATAATAATATCATTGTGTAAGCCTTCCCATTATTTTCATGTTGAAGTGGTGATTGTTATTTCATGTACCTAGTTAGAATGTGTTGTTATATATGTTAACTAATCTTGATGATTTATCTTATTTTTTAATAAAAATTTAGTGTGTTTATGTTAACAGTAGTATAATTGTTTATAACTAACCCATAACAGATATTAGTTTATGACATGTGATTAATATTTATAATTTATGGTAAGTCAACTTGGAATGGTTTAGACTTCATATTTATAATAGATCACCATTATTTTATTCCTTGCATTTCCATCCTTTAATATTTTTTTATCATACCCACCTTAGTTTAGATAAAATAAACCATTTGGAAAATAACATAATTTATATATTATTATTATTATTAATATATTATTTTAGAAAAAGCACATGCCCATTACACAAAAAATAAGAATATTGGATTCTTAATATTTTATAATTGCCTAATTATTATTAGATACTTCATGGCCATGGCCCTAATGAACAGAATTCATTGAGCCCTAAATAATTCATATGTTGATGAGATATGGGTTCCATTATTATTTATGATCATGGATTCCAATGGCATCTAATAATTTGGAGAAGTCATTAGTTTAAATATCACACATTAGAGGGTTGTCCAGGATAGGCCAGATCCTAATTTCTACATGCTATGTGTGCATATATTCTTATATTCTTGTGTTGAATGGGCACATGCCCATTTTTCATAAGTCTATAAGAATATTGTATTACCAATTTATAATTTCCTATATTATTAGACTCTTTGATATAATGATAATGTGGTCATTTTAAAAAATATAAGAATATTTACTTCCTAATTGATAGTTTCATATATTCTTATATTATTTGACATAAGAATATTAGCTTCCTAATTAAAAATTTTCTATATTATTCTAACATATTATTGTACATGCCCATTATGGAAAAAATAAGAATATTGGATTTTTAATTGATAATTACCTAATTATTCTTATATTTTTATGATAATTGATAATTAACTTATATTATAATTAGATAATTTACTGTGACCAACACACCCCTATTTATAATTGAAATAAGGACCTACTAAGTTAAAAACAAATCATTACACACTACCTATAGGGATACACTAATTTCCATGTGTATTTATCTTATTAATTTTGATTACACATTAGATAATTACTATACCCATAAGTAATATACATTGAAAACAATAATAATAATGTTTATCACATACCCATTAATAATAAGAAAATCATAAAAATAATGGTCTTTATATTATATAATAGTTTATCATTACATGGCCATTCGGGGTTATAAGTCACTCAAGTCATTTACAATGCTATAGACAATCACTGTTATCTTCTAGTCTATTGATTTAATTATTTCCTTATCCTCTAAGACACTTTATAGTTCTATTATGGTAAATTAAACTTGCACACTCTTAGATACCTATGTATTATTTGGATGTGTCCACACCCTGCCCCTCACTTTATTTTAGTCCTTTCTAAATATGGAAGAAATGTTATGCACTAATAATAAATCAACTCAAGCTTAAGCTTGATAAGGTTATAATTTATGTGCATCAACTCAAGTCCTTCCTCCCTAAGAGAAGGTTTTTTTTCATGTTTAACTCTCTATTTTGACTAAGATATATCCTTCATGAATATTTCACCTTCATTTTTGAAGTAATCACAACTCCTCTTCAAAGGGTGTATCTAATTAACCCTACCACCTATTATTCTATGGTGAAATATTGATAAACTTCCTCTCATTACTTTCCTTTATGTTGAGGTAGGTCTAAGCATACACTACCAATTATAGTAGTGCATATACCATATATCTCATATCCTTTCCATTAAATCATTTTTCTCTTTAAATTCCCACCATTACCTTGGTGCTCTACTCCAACAATGCCACTACCTATTCTCTCTCTATAATGTATCATATATCTTCTTGGTTCTATGTGTTGAGATCAACCCACTTTGTCTTTCTCTATGTGTCATATCATTTTTATTCATGCCATCTATCCATCCATGTTTGATAAATGGCCTTGAATCTATACTAAGTCATATCTAGATACCTCAACAGTTAATGTTTACTATTATGTACTTATTATGATTACTACTCAAATTTAATACTTGTAGTAATTATTTTCCTATGTTATATCAAGAGGGGAGATAAATTCCATAGACTATTTAATCCAACCTCACACCCACACACACACACACAAAGTAATCAAAAAATGTAAAAAAACATTACATGAGGGTTTTAAGTTTTTAGGTCATCATTTACACATTGGGGATCCTCCCCCTTCCTTACAACAATATCCTATTAATTGGAAAACCCTGACATTACCACAAATCCATTTGATAACCTTATTCACAAGCTAAATATCTCTATTTATAGTTGTGAGGGATGGTTAGTGGTTAAGGTAGATCATGGGTTGGTAGTTGTCCTACGAGTACTTTAGATCCTATTTTTATAAATACCTATCTATTAATCATGTGGCTAAGTCATTTATCAATCTACTAAACTATGACATTTCATGGATGATTTATGTGTTGATCCACTCAATGCTATCAAAAATCAATCTTTTAGTCTTTGTCATTGAGTATAAAGTTAAATTATAGAAGTGTACATTCATACCATAACTTCAAACATCTATAAATAATTGGAGAGTTATCATGATGATGTCATGATGATGTTATGGAAGTTCTCTCATGAGTGGATGAAGTTCCTTAATAGTCTATGTGATAATGATAAAGTGTGCAATGTGCTTGTTCTTATATGACAAAGTGTGAAATGTGCTTGTTTTTGTATGCTTAAAGGTAGCTTAGTTGATCTTCAGAGTTTGAATAATCAAAGAGGATCAAGGATGAGTATGTTAATTTGAGTATGTATGATAGGTCCATATGACGTTATATATGCTTGGAGGGCTTGTGTGTATTATTTAAATTCATCTAGTAGTCCATAGTTTTCATCTAGACACTTTCAGTCCTGTGGTAAAAAAGCTTAGTAGGTAGTTTGATGATTTCATCATTACCACACGGGAAGGAATTAAGGGGAGTTGGTCATATGGTTGTGATAATATTAGTCCTTAGTTATTATTTTTCATATCTCAAGTCATGTGTTAAAGCGTGGTAAAAGATATGAGGGTATAAATTTAGATTCTCAATCAAAATTCATAGTTTTCTCATACTTGGAAAAATTTGCAAAGTGGTTAGAAAGAGCTGAGTAAGCATGTTGATGAGGTCAACATTACATGTATAGATGTTTTATGAGAAGGTGATCATATGGGTTTGTTTATTCTTAGACATATTTTATTCATGCTAATTTCTAGATCATGTGATGCAATGTGTTATTTTATGTATATATATATATATATACATATACATATATATATGTATATATATATGTATGTATATATATAAATACATATATATGTATATATATACATATATATATATATACATATACACATATATATACATATACATATACATACATACATACATATATATATATACATACATACATATACATATACATATATATATATATATATATATATATATATATTTAAAGTTGAGCTCCTAGGAAAATTGATTGTGGTTTCCCATACTGTGCCAATTTTTTAGTGTGGTATAAAGAGTTGAGTAATAATTTTGAAGGTGTTATATCTTACACATGTGAAGGTGTCAATAAAAAAATATCATATGTGTTTGTTTATTTTTGAGCATAGATCATTTTCACTAAATTTTATTTCATGCACAAAAACATGAAAAAAGTTATGGTTGCTCACATTTGGCCTCTCAGGAAGATTTGGACATGTTGGCTCTATGATAGAAGTTTCTGAGAAGGCATGTTAATAATATTATATCTCACATGAATGAGAGTTATAAGAGTAATGGGTTACATGGTTAGATTATGATATAGAAGGATATCATCTATGGTTAAGCATAAAAGAAGTTATTTAGGCACAAAAATGACTACTCATGTATATTGACAAGGTCCACATAGTTATTTTTGAAGGTGTTAAAGCTCGAGCAAGATTTATAGTGTGCATTTGATCCAAGCAATTAGGAGTGAGTGAGATAAGGATAGGTGCATGAAGTTCAATGTCTAAGTGGAGGTATAGGATATGGATCCAATGGTGAGTGGGAATTCATATAGTTTGATCAATGGTGAGTATTGACCAATAAGGACCTGATTGATTTGTAGAGATTGATGGAATATTTGAAGTCAACATTTCAAGAGGGCATGAGATGAGGTCAAAGTGACTATAATTTAACATTTGGATTTGGAGGTCTATGAATTAAATCTTAAATAAGCTTGATGGTTTGAGATTGATCTTGAGATGAGAGTCTACAAGATTAAAGCATTGTGTTTAAAGGTTAACTGTGACCATTGCTATTCAAATATTTGAATTTTACATAGGAGAAAACTAGAGCTATATATTTCAACCATATCTTTTGATAGAAGATAAATTTTCTCACGAAGTAAAAAGTGAAATTATAGAGTAATTCAAGGTTCATATATAAATATAGATTTAGAGATCTGAAAGTATATACATACATATTTATGAAGCTCCAAAGTTGACTATGTTTTTGTATATGTTATGCAAGTGACCCAAGAAGGATATTTGATCTTGTATTGATGTTGATTCGATATTTCAGGATGAATTATCTATTTATAAGTATTGTATAATCCATGAGAATGATTTATGTGTATTTTAGAGGTGAAAATTTATCATGTATATGAATAATGATTAAGAAGTTGACTATGTGTTCTTTCATGGTGACTGTGTGTATAAGGTCCGTGTTTGAGTTGTTTGAGCATATGCAAAGGCAAGCTAAGTTGATTGTGATCATTTTAAGATGTCAAATGGGACATAAGGAATGGATCCATATATTTAAAAGTTGTCCTATGTTCTTATTTTGGCCAAGGGAATGTTAATGGGTGAATAGGTCTTCATGAGACCTATAAGAGCTACAAGTGCCTTTTTTAAAAGTTGTAGGTTCTTAAGGGTAACCCATTGATGCTATGGATGAACTATGTAGATTTTATTGAGGCTTATCTTCATATGATATATGTGTTAAGGATTAAGACATGCCTAATGGATGGCCAAGATGGTGTTGATCAAGACTGCTATATAAATAGTGGAACCAAAGATGATGGGTTTGAGATTGGTAAGAATTAGAGATGTGTGAGCATTGAAGAGAAGAAGAGAGGAGACTGAGTATGCCCAATGGTTAGGTTGATGATTAGAGTACATTGATAACTAAGCATATTACTTGTAGGTCATGTTTTAGATGATAGAGTACTCATCTTACAAGTTGAGCATGAGTGAAGAGGTTTAGAGTGATCCAAAAGGATGTTTTGGATGTCTTGAGAATGAGAAAAGGATTGTTGGTGTCTGTGAGAGCTTATTGACTAGTTTGAGAGACTGATCAAAGTGTCGATAGTGTGTATGACAATTTGGTCATGTTGTTGAATCTATGATAGAGTTGTTACTATGAAGGATGCATTGAGTGTGAAGATTTTAAGAATGGGGATAGTTGGGATATGTAATGTGTCCTAATTGATCTTTGTATGTTGGTTTAAGTATGTAGTTTTATTTGATAAATAAGAAGTGTTATGTGATTCAAAAGATGGATTTGGATACATTAAGATATTGAAAATTAGAGTAGATAGTAGTGTAAAGGTGGATGTGTTCATAGGTGTTATTGTGGGTTCTCAACACCTAAGGGGGTAACAACTTCCTTGTAAGGTGAATCTTGCTAAAGATCTAGCTGTTGTGGGTGCTCAACTAGATAGGTGTAGTAGCTCTTAAGGGATTGTATTCTCACTAATACCAGGGATGGTAGTTCCTTGATCAATAGTTTGTTGGTCTAAATTGGTTCTTTTTTTATAAGACAATAGTCCAATTGTAGGTTCCAATAGGTTTTATTCCCCAAGAGGGTTTCCCACGTATGCCATGTTTTATGTGCTTCATCTTGGATTATCTTTTTGAAGAAACAAAATCAATAGTGTAAGGTTGTGATCAAAGAAATTAAAGAAAATATATGTACTTTGAAAAAAGATGACAAAATGGATCATAATATTATCAATCATCTCAAGGTTCACCTAGTAGAATCCAAAACAAGTTTATGTTCAAAAGAAAAGGACATCATGTTTGATAAAGAATCTTACCATAATAATGAAGATGATGAAAAAAAATAAGAAAAGAAGTATCAAGAATAGATCAAGTCTATTGAAGGATAGGCATATTGATTCAAAGACATGGCCAACAAGGTCAAAAGGGATGAACAGAAGATCAATATTATTGAGGATCAGTTAAGGAACACAAATACAAATCTAAAAGCAAAAGAAGATAAGTGCAATCAACTAAAGGTTGAAATGAAGTCATTGAAAAGTGAGCATGAGATTTTTGTAGTCAAGCTGGATAATATGGAAAGGAATCATGAGAAGCATGAGCAAGTGAAGAAGAATGCAAACTTAAATAGCAATGTTAGAAGGTCAATTAAACAACATAATGATGTAAAGTATGCTATTTTATTTCATGATCATTGGTATACATGTAATAAGTATGGCCATAGAGCTAAAGATTGTAAAATGAATTTAGTCAATAATAGAAATTGATGGAGCTATGATAAAAGGATTTTTTGGCCAAAGATTGATCATAGTTCAAATCTATCGAAAGGTAAAAATGATATTAATTGTTTTAGTTGTCATAAGGGTGGACATATTACTAGTTTATGTCCAAATAGTGTTAAGAGGTCTTCAAGGCATGTCAAAGGATATGGAGCTCCTCAAAGGTTTGAGAAAGGAAAAACTTAGGTATGGAAACCAAATATTATAAATTTAATCACACTAGTCTAAAGGTTGATAATAAAGTCACTCTAGAAGGCTATGTTACAAATTAGGATAAACTCATGGATCAAGTAGGTAATATGGTTGTAGAAGACAAGAAGGGTCAAACTATGGTATGGAGACCTAAGGCAGTAAGGACTAAGAAGACTAATCTTATTGTGTCCAAGAGTGTTGATGGATTATTTTCCAAGGTAGAAAAATAATTAGAATAAAGTTTGTTAACAAGTTTGAAGTAGATAATGTGTCAACTGTCCATTTAGAAAAGGAAAATCAAAAGACTACTCATGTTGAAAATAAAGAGACCAATCTCAAGGATAAGACCAAGGGTTTGGCTAAGATTTGTTCAAAAGTGTGTATAGATCCAAGTGAACATCCTACTTTTGTTGAACACATTTCATGCAAAGAACATTAGTTGTCAATATCTATTAATGAGGTTCCAAACTACAAGGTGGATTCTTCAAATGTAAAGGTATGTCATGAATCTATGTTGTCTCCATGTGTTATTAATTTTATCTTATAAGAGAAGGAAAGTGATAAATAAAAGGAATCAATTTTCATAGTTAAGACAAAGAAGAAGAAGAAGAACTATAAGTATCAATTGAGCAAGGATGAGCAAGAATATGAGGAGTTGTGGACAACTCTTGGTTACACACCATGGTAGAGATTTATGGAGTAGAGGTTGTCTCTATCTAGGCTTTAAGGACACACTTGTCAAATAGAGGAAGCTTGGTGGCTGTTAGATATTGTTTGGTGAGAAAATATGAAAACAAGGTATGTTTGTGCATTCTTTTTATATATCTATCTTTTAGAGAAAATCAGTTTGTGAAGAATTTTAGTGGTCATATCTTGAGAAGGAGTTGCTTGTTGATCATGGTTTGGATGTTCTCATATAAAGGTGAGTTTCAAATATATATTTCCATATCAGTTTATGGTAGATGTTAGTTATGTATGCCATGGAAGGTTACAATGTTATAAATATGACGTATCTCTTTTGAGTATTAATTATGATTTGATAGTATTTGAAGTTTTGTTTAAGATATCATGTTCCTGATGAAGCATGAAGTTACGAGGAACTTTGTAATTGGTCAGGTCCTAGGATAAGAGGATTAAGTAGTTGAATGTGAGAAATAAGGTGTGGATAAGAATGTTTGTGTGATCAATATGGTAATTCCAATTAGAGAAGGTCTTTTGTTAAGGGGTAGAAACAAATTCATGAGCCTGTTTCATAAGTTTGTGGAGGAATTGTAGTGCAGAGTCAAAATGGATGGTTCTAGGTGATATAATGAGTTTGATGCATTGTTAATAAGTATTTTGTGATTAGAAAGGTCTATTATTTTATTTTTTGTGTACTGTAGGTGTTTTTTAGGTTTGAAGATATTTATGTGCCATTTGAGGATTTTTGAGTGCTCTTAGTTTTCTCTCTTTTTTGGTTCAAGGGAAAGTAAACCTAAAAAGGGTTATAGGATGTATGGGTTCCCAAACATATGAAAGATCAATTTTTTATTTAGAAGTGTGTTATGGGTTCCTCTAGGTGTGCAAGTAGTTTTATAGGTGTACATTGACTAGAAGGAGGTTTGTTTTAGATTATGGTAAAAGCAGGTTTTGAAGGGGCCCCGAAACCCTAATACAAGGAAAAAAGATAGATCATCCATAAACACAGACAAAGTCTAAAAACTACTACAAGGAGGTAGTAAAAATAGGTTTTAAATGGATCTGAAACCACTGAAAAGACTTCCGGTCACAACCCAAAAAAATAGAGTTCAGGCATCATCTAAGACAAAGGATGACAACAAAAAAAACAAAGAACAGGACCAGATTCTAAACCAACAAGAGAAACTAGATTATTCATCCAGTTCTAATATCATTTTCCTGGTTTCTTTTTCTTTCAAAACAGTATCTTGGGTAGTGATATCCACCAACATAGCACCTTTTTGTGTTGCCTTCTTTCTAGAACTTTGTCTCATTCTTTTTCTGGGTCCCTCCAAGGCTTTAGTCTCCTCACTGGCTCTTTTACCAATATTGACAGCAACAGCATAAATATTGGACGTTGCTTCCTCCAATTTCATTTTATTGTCCTTAATTAGTTCTCGGAGGTTATTCTCGTAAACTTTGAGCTTGGCTGGAATCTCTCCTATCTGATTATCCATCTTGTTGATTTTGTTCCTTTCCTCTTTCAGGGTTTCTTCCATTGTTTCCACTTTCCTTTTGAGGTTCATAATCTCCCTGCATATCCAAGAATCAAATTGAGAAGAAGCCTCTACTTTCAACTTAACCCAGTTCATTGGTGTATGCGTTTCATCATTCTATTTTTTCCCCCTCCATTCCTCAGCATTTTTATTAGGACTGTTCCTGTCTTCTTCAGTGATATCTTCTCGACCCTTATGTTCCCACTCTTTAATTCCATTTTGAATTTCCATTTTCATATCTTGATTATCATCCTACCCTATAGTTTCCTTTTCGTTCTTTGATGCTGGGTCCTCAACAGGTTCATCCTAGACAAAATCAAGCTCCGCCACTTTCTAGTTTTCCTCAGTGTTTTCAGTGTTGTTTGCAGAATCCTCCTCTGTATTGGCATAATCTGTTTCATGCTTCTCAGGACATTCTTCATCCTCATTAGAGTTTGTAGCCCGACTTTCAGTTTCTTCTTCTTCCTCCAAGTTTTCCTCACTAAGTATATCCATTCTCTCCCGCTCCATATCTTCTTCAACAGTCTGCTTTTTTTTTTTTTTAACCCAACTTGTTTTGAGATTTTATGGTTTTTAGGATTTGCTAGAAAAGTGGTTTTCTTATGATTTGAGGTTTAAGTATTAATAATTTATTTAATGGGCCAAATGGGTGGTCAAATCAAGATTCATATAGATTTTAATGTTTTTGGTTCTCAAATTATTCAAGTTTTTGTCGATATGGAGGGTTAATTGGCTAGTAGGTTTATGAAGGATGTATGTTGTAGAAGATGATCTTGTTGATGAAAATTGGTGTGATTTAGGGGGAATATGAGATTTATCTATATAATAATTTTTAGGTCTTGAATATTTATCTACTAAAAATATTGGGTTCTACAAGTTTTAGGTAGGGCTATAAGGAGGCTAGATAAGCCTAGTTTAAACAAGATTGCTTTTTGTTTAGTTTCTCCAAAAGAGAAATTGATGAGTATCTAAAGGCATATTATTATGTTGGTTTAGTGCATGTTTCCATTTTTTTATAATGTAGATCTAGAGTTGGTGGTCATGGAAGTATCTTGAGAAAGAAGGCTAGTAAGCCTTCATGGTGTTTTTTCATGGTGTGTAAAGATCTAAAGATGCTCAGAAGGTGAAATTTCAAAGATGTTAGGGGGAGTCCCTATTAGATGTTTTTCAATGATTTACATCATATATTAGTTCTTTTGTGTGTTATTTATTAATTGGTTATAGTGCTCAATTGAAGAGAGTATTGTCATGGAGAAAGAGGAAGATGTTAAGACAAGAAGAGGTTGGCTCAAGGTACGGGGGAATTTGTATCATATTTATAAGATGGGTATTTCATATTTTGATATACTTTTCAAGTCCTCAATATTAGTGTGTTCCAATGTTGTCATTGTGTAAAAGGGGAAAAAATTTCCTATTTTAGGAGTGCTTTGAAGAGAGAAAAGGTGAGCTATATATTGTTATATTGATGGGTGTTGACATCAATGACAAAGGGGGATATTATTAGAGAGTTATCATGATGATGTCATAATGGTGTCATATAAATTATCTAGGGAGTGGATGAAGTGATTTTATAGTTTATGTGACAATGACAAAGTGCATAATGTGCTTATTCTTATATGACAATGTGTGAAATGTGTTTGTTCTTGTATGCTTTAACATGGCTTAGTTGATCTTTAGAGTTTGATTGATCAGAGAGCATTAGGGATGAGTATGGTGATTGGAGCATATGAAAGAGGTACCTATGATGTTATGTATTCTTGGAGAGCTTATATGAATAAGTGAAATTCATCTGGTCATCCAATATTTTCATCTAGACACTTTAGGTCTAGTGGTAGAAAAGTTGAGTAGGTAGTTTGATGATGTCACCATTGCCACATGATAAGGAGTCAAGGAAAGTTGGTAATATGGTTATGATCATAGTATTTCCTAGTTGTTATGCACCATATTTCAAGTCATTAATTGAAGTGTGGTAAAATATATGAGGGTGAAAAGTTGGCTTATCAATCAAAATTCATAGTTTTTCCATACTTAACCAAATTTGTAAAGTGATTGAAAGAGCTGAGTCGGCATGTTGATGAGGTCAAAATTCACATGGATGTATGTTTCTAGTTAAGGTGGTCATATGGGTTTTTTCATTCTTATACCTAGATTATTTTTTCTAATTTCCAAATCATGTAATGTAGCGCATTAAAAGATATGCATATGCAAAGTTGGGCTCCCAAGTAGATTAACTATGTTTTCCCATAGAAAATTTTGTAGTGTGGTAGAAAGATCTGAATAAGTATTTTAATGTGTTATATATTTCACATATTAAGGTGTCAAGAAAAATTAATCATATGGGTTTATTTAGTTTTGAGCATTGATAATTGTCACTAATTTTTAGTTTATGCACTGAAGTACGATAAAAGTTATGGTTGTTCAAAGTTAGCATCTCATGAATATTTGGACATGGTTAGATCTATGTTATAAGTTTATGAGAAGGCATGTTAATGGAATTATATCACACATGAACAAGAGTTTTAAGAGTAGTGGGTCACATGGCTAGATTATCCTAGGGAAGGAGATCATCTGGTCTAAATTTGAGATCCTACGAGTAAGCATAAAAGAAGTTATTTAGGAACAAAAATGGCTACTCATGTATATTGATAGGGTCCCCATAGTCATTTTTGAAGGTGTTAAAGCTCAATCAATATCGATAATGCATGTTTACTCCAAAGAGTTAGGAGGTAGTGAGATGAGGATAGGTTCAAGATGTTTAACATCTGAGTAAAGGTACAAGATAAAGATCCAATGGTGAGTGGGCATTTGTATAGTGTGATCAATGATGAGCATTAATTGATAAGCACCTAGTTGATCTAAAGAGATTGATGGAGTACATAAAGTCAAAAAAATTAGAGGGCATGAGATGAGGTCAAAGTGACTATGATTTACTATTTAGATTTAATGTTATATGCATTATATCTTGGATAATATCGATGGTGTGAGATTGATCCTAAGCTGAGATTCCATGAGATTCAAGCATTTTATTCGAAGGTTAACTATGATGATTGTTATTCAAATATTTTAATTTTACGTAGGAAAAGACCATAACTCTATATTTTGACCATATCATTTTATAGAAGATGAATTTACTCATGAAGTGAAATTCAAAATTATAGAGTAACTCAAAGTGTATCTGGAAATATGGATTTGAAGATCTGAAAGTATGTACAAACATAGTTATGAAGCTCCAAATTTTCTTGTGTTTTCATATATGTTCTACAAGTGACCCAAGAAGGATATTCAAGATTGTATTGATTTTATTTTTATGTGTCATGATGAATTAGCTATTGGGGAGTATTGTAGACTCCATAAGAATGCTCTATGTTTATTTTGGAGGTGTGATCAATCTATATTGAGTATGAACAATGCATAATAAGTTGAATGTGTGTTTATTCATGGTGACTATGTGTATAAGGTATGTATTTGAGATGTTTTAGATATGCATAGAGAAAGATAAGTTGACTATGATCATTTGATGATGTTGAAGGGGAAATAAGGAATGTACCTATGTATTTGAAAGTGATCGTGTGTTCTTATTTTTCTCAAGGGAGTGTTAATGGGTGAATAAGTCTACATGAGACCTATAAAAGCTACAAGTGCCTTTTTAAAAAGGTTTAGATGCTTAAGGGTGAACCATAGATGTTATGGCTGACCTATGTAGATTCTATTGAGCCTTATCTTAATATGATATATGTCTTAAGGGTTAATACATGTCTAATGGCCGACCAAGATGGTGTTGATCAATATTTCTCTATAAATGTGGAACCAAATATGATGGGTTAAATATTGGTATGACTTAGAGAGGTGTGAGTTTTGAAGATAAGAAAAGAAGAGGTCAATTATTCCCAATGGTTGGGTTGATGATTAGAGTATATTGAGAATTGAGTGTATGACTTGTAGGTCATGTTTTTGATTATAGAATAGTGCTCTTATAGGTTGAACCTAAGCAAAGAGGTCTAGAGTGATCCAAAAGGATGTTTTGGATGTCTTGAGAATAAGTGAAGTATTTTTGGTGTCTATGAGAGATTGGTGACTAGTTTGAGAGATTTATTAGAGTGTGGATAGTGTGTATGACCATCTATTTATATTGTTGAAGTTGTGATAGAGTTATTGCTATTAAGGATGCCTTGGGTGTGTATAGTTTAGGAGTGGGGATATTTGCGATATGTAATGTGTCCTAATTGATATTTGTATTTTGTTTCAATTATGTAATATGATTTGATCAAAATGGTGTGTTGTGTGAAACAAAATGTGGCTTTAGATATGTTGGGAAACTCATAATTAGAGTTTCATCATTAGGTATTAAAGACATCAGTACAAAGGTAGATGTGTTTGTAGGTGTTGTTATGGGTACTTAACATCTAAGGGGGTATTAGCCTCCTTGCAAGGTGAATCTTTATAAATATCTCATTATTGTGGGTGCTTAGTTAGATAGGTGTAGTAGTTCCTTATGGGATTACAATCTCACTAGAACTAGGGATGGTAGTTCCTTGATTAGTAGCTTGTTGGTCTAAATTGGTTCTTGTTTTATAAGACATTAGTCTAATTTTAAGTACCAGTGGATTTTATTCCCCAAGAGGGTTTCTCATGTATTTCATGTGTTATGTTATTGATCTTTGATTATCTTTCTTATGCATTACTATGAATGATGTGTATACCTCATGAATGTATGCATTTATTAATTAAGAGTTTGGAATAATTAGAATTTAAGTTTAAGTATATGGGTTCACTAATTCCACCCCAATGGTTGTACCTCTAACATAAACATACTTAATTGTATCTATAGTTATTCATGACATCACACAAAAAATAACATATAATAATATTCATGAAGAGTGGATAAGTATTTTGACACATTTATAATAATTTTGTAGATAATTTTAGTAATAAATTAAAGGGATAATATATCTAACCATATTCATATCTTGATCATGCAATTGAGATATATAGTCAAGGTTATAAATTATCATGCTACTAATTTATCACACATTTTTCAAAATATCTACCCATTAATCACATGGATGAGTCATATATCAAGGCACTCAAATTTGAAATTTTGTGACTGAGTCATATATTGAGACACTCAACCCTATCAACAATGAATTTTATTGTCTATTTCATTGAGTATAAATGTAAGCAAAGGAATCTTGTAGTCATACCATGACATTACAAATCTACAAACATTCTTCATGGCATCACATATAACAAAAAAAATAAGAATATTCATAAAGAGGATGAAATACAATTATCAAGGATGCAAATAAATGTCTTCCTTGCAATTTTATTTCCCATAAATTAGAGATTTGAGGCTTGGGAATATCAACATGTGTTGACATGAAAACAACATCAAATCATGAATTCATAGTTTGATGTTATAAACATGCTAATGTCTTAGAGATAAAGTATCTAGTTATATTATTTATCTTATCCTCTTAATCATATTATAAGATAACTCACATAACACATGCAATGATTGAATATTTCATAAGTATTATTTATTCTATGTATTCTTTGTTCTTTGATCTTTGTATCTCCATAGGATAATGTGAGGTGTAAACTCTAACATGGAAAATGCTTCTGTATAACCATAAAAATACATAGTTTTCTATTCAATTTCATTAATAAACCCATCAACATCAACCCTAGACTTAAACTTTTAAATAAAGAAAAGAGAAACCTCAAGTTCTAAACTAGAAAATAATGGCTTGAATCCCTTTGAGATAAGTAAGTAAGGGCAAGTGAATTAAGAACCATAGACACTTAAATGGGTAGTTTGACTTGATACAACTTCCTAGATAGATAAATATATGGTTCCAAGTGAATAATCAATCACATCACATTAAAAAAAAACATAAACCACTATATGGGGCATTATTCATCCAAATGTAATAAATATAAAAGGGAAACTAAAACATAAAATAACATTAATGTCACATAATGATTCATCAAAACTAATTTGAGGGACAATATGGGTTAAATAAATAAGGAAATGCTAGCTTAAAAAAATGGTAGATGAATGATCACAAAGAAATTCACTCACGATCTAAGTTCACTAAACCACCACCACATAAAACTTTGTAAAAGTTTAAATAAATAAATCCATCCTCACTTCTATTCCACCAATATTTATAAGCACTGAAACTCTACAAAATTTATTCAAATTACATTTGAGAATGTGAAATCTAAAAAACAACATGAAGAATGATAAAATGTTTATTATAATCCTTTTAGACACAAAAAACACTTACCTTCCCTCAAAGTGATATATTATATGACTCTTAAGTAGTTTCAAACTAGCTCAAAGACAAAAATTTTGAGGTGACACTCAAAGCTTATGCAAATGACCCCAATAAATTTTCAAGAAGGAATTCTTCTTATTATTAAATTTAGGACATAATTCAAGATTGCCATGGATCTAATGAATATAATACATATAGCCTCATCCACAAAATATATAAATGATGTGTGGGTACATTTAATATCAATGTTTCTAGATAATAATAAAATGACTACCATTGGAGATATCATTAGCTACAACTTTAAAAAATAAAGGGTGTCCTAGAATTAAAAAAATGACCATTTTTTAATGATTTTAGATTATCGATACTAAATTATAATTTATACATTACCTAAGTCTTGTTCACATTGAAAATACCTATCATGGTTGTGCCTTTTACTTATAGACCTCCCCATTGTTGAAAGGTTCATGTTCACTGTCACTTTGTGCCATATTGTTGACTATTAATTTTACCATTATTATTATGATGACCCATGCATCCTATACTATCAATAAATATCTAAATCTAATTATTATATTTCACTTCTAGTTTTTTACATATACATGTTTTTTTATCTCTTTGGACATTCATGTCTTAGGTGGATATATGTGTTAATACAACTATCCATTTTTCCTAAAAAGTGTCTAGCTCCCAAAAGTCATCTAATTTTTGAAATAAATGTATCCAAAAGGTTGGCTTAAGTGATTTAATGTCAGATATTTCCAAAATGGATTGGTATATACACACACACACACACACACACACACACATATATATATATAGATATATATACATACATATATATATATACATATACATATATATATACATATATATACACATATACATATATATATATATATACATATATATACATATATACATATATATACATACACACACACACACATATATATACATATATATATATATATATATATATACATATATAGATATATACATACATACATACATACATACATATATATATATATATATATATATATATATATATATATATATATATATAATATCATCCCTCATTCATTCACCACCTAGAAATCACATACAACTCATAAAATAATATACCAAGAATCACTCAATCAAGCATTCAAGTGAGAAAATATGCCATATTTATCCATATTTCCATATCATTCATAGTATAACTTTATAAAGGTATGAATAATTCAAATATTATCCCATGATCCATACGTTTCGAGTTACAAGATAGGTCATTACATGTATTTACTTATCACATATTGCACCCTTGTGCACACACAAGATAACACTTAGGGGATAACTATATCAATCTATGTCCCTCTTTAAAGTATTGGATATATAGGAAAAAATGATTGACATAGGGGTTTTTAGGGTCAGCTCAACACCATGATCCCACTAACCCATTTTTACCACATTCAGTCCAAGGGTGAAGAGCTAAATTTTGATCATGTGATAAAGTGACAACCTATGAAAACAATCTAAAGATATCAAAATAAAAATGATAGAAAACCTAGAAGGTTATAATTGATCACATATATATCCACTAAATATTTTGTATATGACACCTATGATAGAGTTAGATACCTACATTGATGTAATTGTCTAGACCTAATGCAATTTTTGAAGGCCACAAAATATATATTTCTAGAATCTAAGGACTATTCCAAGATCATAATTCAATACACATCTAGATTATTCTTAATTAGAACTATATACACATAGTAAACTAACCAAGTATCATCATTTCTAATTTATTGTGATATTTATCAATAGTTTTACTTTACTATTTTTATCAATCTTGGTTGTATAAATTCAAAAAAATATTTATCTATTTTTTATGTTAATTATCCTACTTATTATAATAGGTAACCACCCTTGTGAAAAATATAATATAATCTTATTAACCATATATAACCCACTATTTAATTTTAGGGTTAAACATTTGGTGAACCCGATCTATGATATTCATTGTTGCCTTAACATTGTATATTTGATGATTTTCACCCTTTCCCCTAATATTTATTTTATTTATTTCTCTCATCATGCATGACATAGATTATTTTAAGGACTATCATTATAAAAATATACAACTTTATATCAAAGAGGGAAAAAATTTAATTACCTTTATATTTTCCAAAATGCACAAGCACAATGTCTCAAATATTTGAATGGTGGTGTATATCATCCCTCTAACCATGTCCATGTCACCACCATCCCAAGAGATAATTTGAACTATCTTAAGGGATATATAACCATTTATTTTACCTTCTACAACCAAATTGACTACATATGAGCAAAATTCCCCTTATTTAAATTGTAATAACATTCATCAAATCCAAAAAGGATATCATAGATTATTTATAAATTAATTATAAGGGGTATGTTATTTCAATAAAATTTATTCAAAATCTCATAATTACAACATTTTTAAATAACTTACCCCTCATTAAGGGTGATGATTTTTTATTCCTTTATTTAATATTGAATTTTTTTTAAAGGAAAATGACATCATGGAATATTTACCAAATATCATTAATGAACCATTAATAAGGGTTAATTAAAAACCTAAAATTTTAAAAGTTACTAATGTCCCAAATAATTCACTATTACCACCATAAACCAAAGTATTTAAATAAAATAATCTTTATTTCCCAAAAGATTCATTCACGCAAAATGTTCCTCAAAGACCAAAATAATTACATTTACCAAAGCCACCTCAATTTCAAATTGTTATAACCTTACCAAAGGTTGATGAACCTTAAATGAATATAATAATATCAAAAGTTAAAAACTTGTTAAAGGGTATGTTGAAGGTTCCAAAAATCAAATATCCAATACCATCACCAAAGTATCCTAAATTCAATGATTCCAAGCTTGCATTTCTTATTCATGAGGATGATAATACTATATGCCTAACTTTAAAAGAGGCGATGGATTATAATCAGTGATAACACCTTTTATAAACACCACCATTATTAGTGATGATCTCATGTCTATGATGAATTATATTAGAGAAATTCAAATACAAGTGTGTGTGTGTACACACACACACACACACACACACACTTCAAATGAAAATATCCCACCATAATTATAATTCCAATATTACCTCATTCCATAATCAATCAGTTAAAGAATGCACACTTGAATATATTTATCCACTAGGTTTTAAACTACCATATCTACCTCTTTTTTATATTAATAAATACCCCTTTGATCACATGATTAAATATGTACATTTTTTTGGTCAATGGGATAAATATGACAAACTATTGCTAAAATCATTTCATATGAGTATTACCAATGAATCTCATAATTAGTTAAATAGCTTACCAAAGGGTTTCTTAACAACTTTTTGATACTTGGAGGATGTCTTATTTTTTTTCTTTCAACATACATAAGGTTACTAAACATACATTAGAATATTTTCACAATTTCAAAAAACATGATAATGAATCCCTTAAATACTATGTTATTCAATTAAAAAAGTACACCATAAGCATTAAAATTTAGGCTATTAGATTTTAAATTTAAATTAAAATTTATTAGAGGTATTATTTTCCATTTAAGGGAAAGAGTATTACATAAACAATATAAATACCTATTTATACTCAGATGTTCATGGATATGATTCATTCAAACTCAAGTATCCAAATAAACCTAAAATATCTCCTTCCAAATACAAAAATATTATTACACATATAAATGAGGAATATGAATTACCAAATGAGCTATATGAAAAAATAGTGGTGTTCCTCACATTCATATGGAAATTTTTTAAAAATTACTCATTATGAGACCAATACAAGTTACGCATCCAAGAATAACACCTAAAGTTGAATAAATAGAAAAAAATCCACACCAACAATATCTAACAATCACATTATTGAAGGGTGATGCTTATTTTTGTAATAACCATGTTGATACTATGCAAATAAAAATCACTTACTAAATAAAGGAGTTGGAAATAATCTTTAGGTAAAATAATAATATCAACTTAAAGTAGTATTAATGTGATTCAAATAAGGGTTTGGCTTATTAAAAAAAATATATCAATATTCATTCACATTAGTAAATCTTTGTTTATACTATATGGAAGATAAAATTGAGGAAAATAAGTAAGGTATCTCCTTTTCCCATAAGCAAAAATTAATCCATATACGACATGATGGTCTTCATTCTTATACTTCAAATGTAAAATATGAGGTAGCATGTCATGCACCAATATCACCTATATGACCATGATATAAATAATGAAAATGATCCAACCTAAGGTTGAAAACATATAAACATTCTAAAATGAAATCAAATATTCAAAAAATACAAAAACACTCATATAATTAAAAAATACAAAAAAATTAGCATGATTCTAGTTGCACTATTCCTTGTACTTATATTGTTTGCTCCGTATTAGTAAATAACATACCATTTATTTCTATATATGCTCATTTGAGTGTGATAAAAGCATACCTAGATAGGTGATATATACACATACAAATTTTGGGCCTTCCCTCTACTCACATAATAAATGCATTGGGGGTATTTGATTCTTTGATCATGATACACCCAAGTTATATTATTCTATGACCACTTTTCATTATCATGTTTGAGATTATATACTTACACATGCCTATATCCATGATCATACCTTTCATAGCATACTTTATATGCTATATACGTAACATTTTTTGTAAATACATATTTATAGGAACTAGTATCTTATGTTTGTGTTGGTTGCCTATATTCCATGCTTTCATTTATGAACTTCTTTGAGTGTGTTCCTTGATTAAAATTTTCTTGCATTGTATTTATTGATTGAGCATTTGAATATGTTCCATTTATTTTGTCCCCTATGCCTTTTTTTCCTATTTTTACATTTAGTGTGACATTATTTATTGTATGGACATTTGAATATGTCATTATATGTTTTTTGCATATTTGAATAATTCACGTCCCTTTAATTTTGAAACATTTTAACATGCCATTTGGATGATGTCTCCTTGGACCATTTTCTTTTTTATTTGATTTTGAGTTCTCTTATGTTTGTGATTGATTTCTTAATAATCTTGTATTATTAATCTTGAGACATTTCCATGATCTATATCATGCATATTAGGACTTGATATGATCACCTACTATGCGCATTAATGCTTACTAGACATGTTATTCCTATATGCTACATGATCCATACACAAATTATATATTTATATTATCCTTTTGAGGTAAGGTAACTACCAAATTATATTTCCCCTCACCTAAAAGGGGGCATATTAGTGGGGTCATACCTTACAGTAATTAATTAAACATTTTCATAGTTTTAAATTATAATGGGGGATGTCAAAAAGGCATGATATCCACACTTGATAAATACTAAACATCTCTAGATTATAGTGGGGGAATTTTATATAAACATGTTGTCCATATTTACAATAGTTTTTAGATTCTCTTATTCATTGAGGTAATGTAATAGAAACATGTCCTCCATACTTGCACCAATTTCAAAATCAATATATTTCATAGTTATATGATTTAAATACATATTTATGGTAGAATTAAATAAATTGGTACTATTATTATACCTATATTTCAGACTAAGACATATATGAGATACATATACCATGAAATGGGCACCTAAAAATATCTAAAATAAAATCATTTTCAATATTTAAAATGCTATTATAGACTATTATCATATCTAAGATTGACTATTATCAAGCCAATATACTATAGTAGTTGTTTCACCTTTGGAAGGTTGAGTTGATTAAATCACTCAATATTACATAATTTAAAAGATATATTCGATTAAATCATCCACCTTCACTAGATATATAATATGAGTCAATTAAATCACTCACACTCATCTAGTTATGCATATATTTGGGTTGCATGATTTAGATAAAATAATATCAATGGTGGTGTTGAAACTCACATTACATGAAGAGTTGGATAAGTTGTTGGAAAAATAAAATATGAAACTTCAAGTTATTCTATGTGTGTGTGTGTGTGTGTGTGTGTTTATCCTAATATTAGTTTTAATGCTACATAACAAGGCATCCTTTCAAATAAAATTACCATCAACCCTATATTTTTAATTCATATATTAAAATTAGGTCCTATACTAGGTCATCCAAGGTTGAAAAAGTCTTATAATGTACAAATATAATTTAAGTATAGGGTCAGCCTAGGCTTACTTTGTTCAAAAAATGTCAAAAAGAGTTTTTGGCCTCGATAGGGGTTGAATAAGGTCGTGAATTGATTGGAGGAGTTTGTAAGGGAGGAGTAAAATTTTATGAAAGTATATAGGATATGGTTGTGGATATTTCAAATTCTTGTATAGGGGATAACAATATTATGAAGTACCAATGGTCTACCCACCCCTTTCATGGTGTACCTTTTAAGGCATGCAATCAGAGAGATTGGGAATCAATGGATTCATACAAAAGAGAAAGCATTAGTAATTAATAAATTTTGAATTATAATGTGTATAAAATAACTGTGTGATACCAAACTAAGTGATTTGTCTATCCTATAATCAAAAGAATGATGCATTATACAATCATTTTACAAAATATGAAATTAAAATAATTTGAAATGCTAGAAAGTAACAAGATCAAGGTTAAGAGTAAATATATTTTTTTATTAAACCATATTGAATTTTGTTAAATTTATTTTAAATTATTACTTGTTATGAATCATGAAAACTAATATTAAGACAAACATGAAATGTCAAGTGCATATATATGTTTGATACCTTGACTAGATTCTTGAAACTCCTCTCCTTCTTGACATGTTAAAGGACAAGTAAACTTATTATTTTTAAAATAATTTTATTATACCTCTTTTATCTTCTCATGACACCTCTTATCTGAACAAAATACGTTCTCTTTGACACATCACCTCTTTCTCATGCAAGGTGTCTAAAGGGCTCTTCATCTCCTTATGCTTATTTTGCACATGAGTGTCAAAACTTGGTTTTCATTAATTTATCTCATTAAAAACTCATGGATGTAATATTAATATCATATTGGACCTGTAAAAATCCATTTTAAGGCCTCAAACTAGATCCAACAAGTCATTGTCTACCAAAATCCCCAATTAGGCCTCATTCCTTGTAGCCTTTTTTCCTTATAAATCTCTTAATGTGGGAGTTTTATAGATGATATTGAAAAAATAAGGGAATATTATAGGAAAATATATGTTATTACATCTCCATACCAAATTTCATCTTTATAATCTCATTGGAGGCCCATTTTTCTACCTTTTTCTTTTGCCAATTAGACCCAATTAGGGCTCTAGGGCCAAAAAGTGGATTTTGGATTTAAAATCCTCATTCACATGTGAAATATTTTTTAAGTGTGTTATTAACTTTAACCATGTAATTAAAAACCTCCATGTCAATTTTGGGATTCTAGAGCATTATTATTATAGCCAAACCATGAAATGGCCTAAAATAAGCACTTCACAACCCTGTTTGGACTGCCTTGAAGAATGGAGTTTGTTTAGTCACTGTAATGGGTTACTGAGATTTTTTTTTGATTTTATGAGATTAAATAAGTCTTAAGGGACCTCTTACAATTAATTTAAAATTTCCATCTCTCCAAAATCCCTATAAAACATGTAAAATAGTGCATTTGTGGCAATTTGTATAATAGTTTGTACATATAAGGTACATGTGGATGAGACACTTGGAGTATACAATAATATACATTAGGTTTTAAGATAAAAATATGGAACTATTTGTGATTTATAATTCCATCTTTACAAACTAGTCACTATTAGGTTTTAAGAGAGGTTAAGACATGTTTGGGGTCTTAACAATTATTCATAAAGAAAAACCCTCTCTCCTAATTCCATAATATTTTTGTTAGGGGACCCCTATAAAAACTCAAATTACCATTAAAACCCATTAATATCCTTATGAAATGTGTGATCAAAAGTTAATCACCTTTAGGTTGAAGAACAAGCATTCTTAGGGTTCTAAGCAAGAATGAGGTCTATAAGTGTTTTTTTTTAGTTGATTTTGGTATCCAATGACTTAAATAAGTTATATTATGTCCTCCTTGACCTATTAAAATGGTTATCTAACTTAATTTCTTCATCAAACCTCTCTACACCCAATCCACTCAGACTTAGGTTTCTTAGGCTAAACCACTTACCATACCCTAATGGACTATGTTTCTTTATTTTCTTCATTGTCAGGTATTTAGACCATCATGGAGTGTTTACACAAGTACCTCTCCATCTCTTCAAGTTTATCTAGGTTCATCTCATCTACACTTCAATTGATCCTCATCTCTTTAGGATTGACTATCTTGTACATACCTATGTATGAATTAGATTTTTTGAAGGTTGTCATGATTATATTCCTTTTATTGTCTCCATTTCTAGATGTTTAGAGTTCATGGGATTATTATTCATGTTTCTTACCATATTCTCTAGGAATCCAATGGTATTATCTCACTCCACAAACCATCTCATATATCTAAATAATACTATGTAGGCACCCAATATTGTACAGGTTTTGAATAGGGTATGTTCTAACTATGCCTCACTTTGTGATGGGTTTGAGGGTTCTCAAAAGACAATGTCATAATTTTTATATCATATTACAATAATTTTCTTACCCTTAGAGGCTTTTAATATCCTTTAACCTCTCCATATAAGTATAAACTTCTTGTAATCCTTAGGCAGAACTACATGTACACTTAGGTCCTTTTGAGACCCCTATTTTTTTTCACTCATTTGCTCTAGGATTTTGGTCCTAATCATTTGAGAACCTTCAATATCCTTTCAATCCTTCAAACATAACATAACACTATGCAAGTTTTGGAAAACCCTTTGTCACTTAAATAGGCCTAGATGTGATTGTGTTAGGAGTTTAATCATAACTCATAACCCTTGTTTTAGTCCTTTATTCCATTGAGGACTCTTTTAGTCTCAAATTAATTAAAAACCTTGAATCCCATATAAACCTCAAATAATCAGACACCATTATTCAATATGTTTAAAAATCTTAAGTCACTCAAATAGGCATATATGTGATTGTGTTCTTCCTGCACATGTGTATTTGGAACTAGTTTGTAGTTAGGGGTTTTCTAGGATCTTTGATTCATCATTGAAATCTTCAAACATTTGGCATGTTATTGATGATCCAAGACCTTCTTCAAAGACTTGAACCTCTACATTTCCTCAAAAACTATTTCCCAAGGTAAAACCTGCAATAGGCTAGCTATAGGTGTTGATGTTGAAGGATTATATTTGTGCATTACATTTTGATAAAATATTAGATATTTCTTGAGTTCCCTGATGTATTTATAATTTTATGGTTGAGGTCTTAATATCTTCTCATTGTATCCATCATCAACTCACTATTGTTCAAATCCAACTTTCTCAATGGCTAATTATAGGTATTGATTTGAAGGTTTTTTTGTTAAGGTTGGAGATTTAAGACCTATTTTAATGGCTTATTAATGATATTGGTGAAACCTCAAAACCCTTTTCAAAAACTTGAAGACCTCATGACCTTATCAATACAACTGTCAAGGAAACTTTCTTCAATAGGCTATAGGTAACCATGTAATAAACACCAAGTGTGATTGTGCATATGAAATTTTAAGTCTTTAGACTAATATCCAATATTTAAAATAACTCTTAGTTTTTTTTGAGAGTTTATACACCTATATAAAAGTCTTAAAGACTCCAAAACATCTTAAACATTTTTTTCCAAGGCCAAAACTCCAACTAGGTTGCTTGTACGTGGATGTTGAAGAGATTTAACTTTATGCACTTTTGAAGATATTTTTGGTCTTAAATTATATAATGACACATTAATGTACCAACATAAATCATATTTTGCCTTTCTCACTTGATTACAGACTCATATCATCTTCAAAGAATCCTCAAGCTTTGATTATCTACCCTCACTATCTACATAGTCTTGTAGGTTTGTCTTTTAGGAGTAGTCTTGATATCCACCACTTAGATTTAGGTTTTTTGAGATATTAAATTAGTATATATTATTTTATTATAACTTATTATAGTATTTTATTTCATAATACATTCACTTTAACACTGACGATCATGAGCTTTTCTAAGTTTTAGACCTATAGGTTGCACATGGTGAGGACTGTCTATAATCTTGTGATTAGAAGCTTTAAAAAATGCAACTTCATGAATGTAGGCTAAAATATAATTTCCTATATAGTATAAAAATTATTATATCAATAAATACCACTCTTAAATGCTTGGATATGCACATTCAGACCATTGAAATCACATCAATTGCTACACAGAGAACACAACCTACAATGGATATATGTGACCATTTAAAACTATTAAAGATTACATGAATAATAAAAAGGAAATTAATGTATTTTGGAGAAATTAGAGGACCATGAAGATTCACTAAAATTCATTTGACCACTTGGAAAACTTATAAACATAGAAAACATGACTAGTCACTTCAAACTGCTCTCAAGATAGACTTTCCTTGTCAAAGGAATGTCCAAACATGCCACCATGATAAATGAAGTTATGCGAGGAATTTAAAAACATATAATAAAACACTAAAACTTATTTAAAATATCCATTAATTCATATTTTGTTTTGATTTGATCTAAACTCAGCTTATGGGGTATTATTTTTTTAAAAAGTATTCTAGACTCTTAATGATTATTCATAAACCTTAGATAATCAATCCAATTATAAATTATGAAAATTAAAATCTCATATGGATCCAATTTTTTTTTAAAAATCTTATCCCTGAAATCTACTTGTATGGCTGGTACCATCTACTTAAAGTTAGACTTCACTAGTTTGTAAATGGGATGATGAGAGAGAGATGGAAAATTCTACAACTATGGAACTTAAAACTTCTTCCAAACATTTTTCCTAAACTTTATAATTCCAAAGGATATTATGGAGTTGTTTCACTTGAAAGTGACTACCAAAAGACTGTACAACCTCTTCTAATTCCTTAATATGACATTGAAATCAAGAATCTAACTTTGTTCTAATTCCTTTGATAGGTTTTGCAGTTGTATAACTACTAAAATATTATTGGAAAGTGTATGGTACAATTTTCACTTTGGGTAAACTTTGAAACACATAAAGTTAGCCAAAATTATATGCATTTTTAACACCTTCAAGCTACAAAATGGACCTTAGAGTTTCCAAAACACCATGAAATGTTAGGAAAAAGTGTTTAAGACATAAAATGACATCAATGAACCTATAATCACCTATGAAACATTTTTAAAATCACCAAAAATGACACTTTTTACCTTCTTTTACTTAGGAGACCTAAATAGAACAAAGCACATAAAAGAAACTTACCTTAATCTTTCCAAAATTACCTATTTAAATGATAATAACATCTTTTGGACTCAAATAGGACCTTTAAAGAACCTAAGGTTCAATTTTTTGCCTATAAGGGTCCTATTTTAACATAGGGGTCAAAATTGGATAATAGATTCTATGCATTTGTGTCTCACATGAAGGTAATGGTTTATATTGGAATTATAAAGGGGAAGCTAAAACATCCTATTTGAGACACAATCAACCAAATTTCACAACCAATCACTTACACAACCAACTTTAACACAACATATGACCTATGAATATGAATATGAACTTTTTTTCATAAAGGTGAAATGAAATAGACTTATACAAGAGAAAATGCTTTTTTATACAACTATAGATCTACAAAAAGTAGTATCATAAAGAAAATGCAAGTATGAAGAAGGTAAAATTAGTCTTTTATTAATTCCAAGGCCTGAAATCTAGTAGTATAAGTTCTCAAATGATCCTAGTCTCATGAAAACTAATAGAGGGATACAAAGATAGCTTTTCTAGCCTAATTTATAAGATAATTTGTAGAGGATCACTACTAAGTTTCATATATGTATTTGTTACAACATGGACAAACCTATTCAAAATAAAAACCATTAAAAATGAGGCCATTATTCCTTCTCCAATTCCTTCATACCTATCATAATTATTATTCTCTAAAGAGAGTGGTATAAGAGTGGAGGAGAGGGATTTATGTTTTCTAAATTTATCCTTTGGAGTGCTTGAACATGGATAGCTTGGTCAGATAGCTACTCTATCCTCTTAAAACTCCTACCTATATCCTTAGTTCAAGTCATCTCCACCTCTCATGCATGTAAAATGTATATTACATGTTTGACTTGGGTTGACCACTACTTTGCTCCATGGGAGTTACCTCTTAAATGAATTTATCAATGCCACTTTTATATCTTGATCATGGTTGACTTACATGAATGAGAATCTCATGAGAAGCCACATGTTACTGGGATCACCTTTTGAACAACCTAAATTTATATTATGGCCTTAAATGACTCTCAACCTCCATCATGGTCATGGTTTACCAGCCTCATTAGCATATTCAAATTGAAAAATCATATTATATCTCACCTAGTGACTTTCAATGAAGGTAGAAGGGATGATGCTCCTTAAGATATTTTGACTTGCATTCTCAAGCTTGATCTTCTCCATTTTATACTCTCATTATATTGTAAAATCTTAAGGTGGTGATGTTAGTAGTCTAGGGAAACCATTGAAGCTTCTTTTTATCTAGAGAGTTATTTAACGCTCTTCTTTTTCTTGGCATACTTATTAAGTGATTTGAATCCTCATGATTTACTTATTCTTGAGTAACCTTCTCAACTCTAAGAAGCTATTGAGTACTAATGAAAACATCATTTGGAGGCTCAAACCATCCTTTTAATCTTCTATTTTTAGGCCTAAATCTCTTTTCCATATCTTTGCATTATTTTATTACTACTCATAATGTTTTTTAAACCACTTAATAACCCACAACCTTATCTTTCTCTCAACTCTTTAAATATTCCTAAAATGCCTTGAAGACAATGTTGTAAGTGTGTGATTTCCCTACTTGGTTTATGACTCTTGGAAATTCATGAAGAGGCCTCTCATAATTCCTTTCATTCATTATTATTAGATTTAAGACCTCATTATTGTAATAATCATTATCTTCTCTTGATTATGAGAAGTCTTCAACATGCCAAAGTATCTATAGCTTGCTTAACCTTCAGATCAAAACGTAAATCACATCATACATCATTTCCATAAGATGGAAGAGGTTAGAATATATCTTTATGAGCATGATGACATCCTTGAAACTAGGAATATCATCTCCTTATTCTACATAGCCCTATAATATTGGATTATATTCCCTTAAACCTCCCTCTATTTTCATGAATCTCACTTGGTAGGCCTTAAATTTCAAGGCATCCTAAAAATCTATGGGTTGGGTGTTGAGGTCTCACAACACATATCTTATATCATTGTAATCTTACATGGGACCTTTTTAATATTCCTTTAAACCTATGGTGTTCTCAAACTTGAATTTCATAATCTAAGACCTCTTGATCTTTCCTCATCTTTACTTGAAGGCATTTTTCATGTTGGTTTTATCTTTTTCACATTAGGATTGATTAATTATCCCTTTTGATGATATTTGAAGATAGTGTTCTGATCTTGCCTAAGTAAGAAGACTTCTTAGATCTTGTAGCTTGTTCATTGCTCAAATAATCTATCCTCTTAAAACTTAAAAACCTATTATGGGTGAGAGATAATATTGGGATTGTTTTAATACTCTTCATGATAAGAGAACCACTCAAAAAATAACGATACCTCACTTTCATCCTATAAGTCTACATAAACTTTTCTTTGAGTTCAACATCTCATCAAGACTCTTGAGGATGAATCCATTACACTGCATCATCAAGTTCAACATGGAAATATTGTCCCATGAACTTCCAAGTTTGTTATGACCTTGAACCTGCACTTTCTTCCCCAATACTTATTCATCTTCTTGACTTGATATTATATTGTTCTGTTGAGAGAGGAAACACAAGTTTCTAAAGCATGTTAAGGTTTAGGACACATTATATTTTTGTTATTTTACCTCACCATATTTTATAGTCCTATAGGTCCTCTTGGTATTATCATTATCTCATTTCACTTGGTATTTCAACTTTACATCACCTCTTAATCTTTTAATAGACCAAAATTTATAATTGATAGGGTTTTTACTATGTGTTTCTTGGTATATAGTTTTATATCTCACATAACTCTCTTTACATACACCTTATAATCTTAAAACCACCACACGTCCTTGTAAAATTATATTCTTTAGCTCCCTCTATATTTTCATCAAATTTATTAGGGTGAAATAAAAGATAGAAGGTTTTTGAAGTCTCTAAAACCCTAAGCAAATAATGAAGTCAAACACAAGATCGAGAGTAACCTCTTTTGGATGAATTACCTTTTATGAATTATTGTGAGGGTTTTAATGATTATTTATGACTTTAAACATATTTATCTTCCTTATAAAACTACCCATAACAATTTAACAACCCTTAATTATGAATTAAGGTCTCTTTTTTGACTATTATGGTACTAAAATTGAGACCTAGACCTGCAACTCCATTTAAAAGATCTTTAGACTTGGGTGTAATTTTATAATGAGGTACTAGAACATGTTTATACCTCTTATAACCTCCTAAAAAAATTTATAGTCTAGGAAGAGGATCTAAAGACCTTGATGGGTAATGACACTCTTTGAACTCAACCTTGTTATTTTCCTCTTATTCAAAAGCCTAAAAAAATCCTCAATATTATCTCCTTTGACTTGAAGCTTTACTTGACATGGGTTTGGATGTATTAAGAGTCTTTATACTAGTTTATAGGTTCTCTAATAGTACATAAGAACTTCAAAACATATGAATGTTCTTCATATGGCTAAACTCTCTAACTTTTAGTAATATGCCTTAATAGAATCTTTGCATCTTTCATAATCAAATGATAACCTAGGTCTTGGTTAGCCATGAATCCTTTCTTACGTATTTCAATACCATAAAAAAATTCAAGGCTAAGAAAAGGCTTTAAGTAAATTGAGAGACAATGTGATTACTTGAGCTTAGAGGTGTTATTCTCTTCTTCTCCATAAGTTTATAACATCGATCTTAAGATTTCAAAACCATTATATCATACTTTGGATGGTATGAGATGTGAGATTATAACTCTCTACCTATTATATTCTTTATTCATGGATAATTGGTCCCTTGAGACACCTTTAATACATAATATTATATTTTGAAGACCTATAACTCTCTTTTTTGGCATTGTATAATGTTTTACATTCTATTTAAACTCATTTGAATCCTGTAATATTGATATTAATTTCATCTCCTTATATCCTTGTACAAAATTTTAATATTTTACTTGTATGGAGTTGCACTTTTGATATTTTTATGCATTTTTGAGACTTATTTTCCTCATTGAAGACTTTACTCCTATATAGAACCTATGAAACTCCCTAACCAATCTTAAAACTCATTAAAAACTTTTTCAAAACATTTTAACACATGTTATTATGAATCTACATATATGTTTTGGTGATATTGCATGTATGGATAGTTTATTTTATTGTATTAATACCCTTAATTTAGGGGAGAACATCTTAACATGCATCAAGCCTCATTCTTGAATGTGCATGCTTGTAGACTTATTCCTATGATTAACTTCCTCATGTATGGTGACCACTATCATGTGTTATCACTGAGATTACAACACCTTTTATAGATTATATAATGGATGTGTATTTATTATGATGTTAACATAATAGGGATATTCCTAAAACTCCTTGAAAACTTCATTTTGATGCCTGTAGGCTTGTGTAATCTTCCCTAAGATAAAACCTTCATCACCACTTTGAGAGAGAATATAAGGAGTCAACACCTTGTTTGAGGCATGATGGGGGTAATAAGTAATTTTAAAATTTTCTATGGATTCAATATTGAGGGATATATACCTTGTATCACTCTAAATGCCTATGCTTGATTGTAAACCTATATGTCTCCTTAATGTGCTTGAATCATTTTTGAAACCCTAGATTGGATTTCAGTGCACCTGTATCTTGCTTTGAGAATATAAAAAATATGAGTTGTATCTTTAATTTTTAAATATTTTTTATTTTATTGGAGAATGCCCCAAAATACCTTGAAAACATTGCTCTTGGATATGCAAGGCTCTATAAGTACCTTAAAGACTATAACCCTCCTAAAACCCTACAACCTGAGATCTAATAGGACTCAAATCATGTTTGGAAGGTCTTTAGTGTAAGATAATGGTTTTTTGTCTTACTTATGTCCTAATTTTTGAGAAATAAACATATTTATACACTTTGAGGATTTATTCTTTGGCTACATACCTGTAGGTCTTTATTCTAATTTGAAACATCTTTTGAAAATTATCAATTTGAGATCCTATATATTTACATATATGTTTGAAGTATCTTTAAAGGTATAAAATAAATAATTTGGAATACTTAAGTATATTCACCCAAATGAAGACCACTAAAAACACATTATAGGCCTTCATCTTGAACTTATAGATCTGTGACTTCTCTTAGGCTTTACTCATCAATAAGAACCTCATAATTGTTATAGTGGATTCAAAAATGATTATATGGATATAAAGAGGAATTAAAATCACCTTAAAAATCATATATCCCCATGCACCCTGTTGTAATATGATCAATAACATCAAAAATCAAGCTCACAGGACTTAAGATTTTAAGGGGTTTTAAGGCCACCTATAGATTTTTTATGAATCCATATATTTTTGGGAATAAAAATAAATTTCATTGATTCAATGGGGTGATAAATAGACCAACTAAATTCTTATAATATCCATTATTGACCATTCAATAGTATAAATTATATCAACTCTAAAACTAATCCATCAAGCTTCTTTGAAGGTTGTTTCAGATTCTTATCAATTGTTCAAATCCTTAACTAATTATTTTTACCTCATAACACATAGAATATATCATTAATTAACTCATCCACCCTTTATTATGTCTTTAAAATCCCATGCATCTTCTTAGCATTTCTAGTATGTCCTATAAAATAGTTAGTATAGGTTTGTGAAAGAGATCATAAGTCAACTTTGTCCTATTTTGGGCCTTTTGAGCATGGATATTCTCTTATAATAACTATTAGGGATTATAATTATGTGATTGATCTCATATTACCCTGATCTACCCTGGGAAGTTACCATAAAGCTCTAAAAAACATCATAAAACTCCATATTTCATGCAAAAAAACTCGTATTTAGAAGCTTTGTTTCCTTGTTTTGCCAAGAATAGTTATCAAGGAGGCTTGATATACCCATTAAGTTTTTTAATAAATCTAATAATCCATGTTTTCATGTATGTATATTTCAAAACCTCCTATAACTTTTTATTCAAATCCAAAACCTACCCCTTCTTAGACTTAATGTCTATGAAAACTTTACCTTCTTTGATCTTAGCCTGAAGCTATCATTTTTTCCCATGAATGGACATCCCTAGTATTGAAAACCCATTAAAGCCAATTGAGAAACCCTGAAGCCTTCATAATCATGCTAAGAATGTAATAATTTTAGGCTAGACAGGGCATTATCCCATGTTTGAATAGGAATAAAAGCCACAAAATCCAAAAAGAGAGGGAAATAACTATCTATAACACATTTTACCCCTTTTTATAGATTAAGGGAGATTATGGAGAGGTATTTAGCATTATATGGCTTTAAAATGGATCAAAAAAGGTCTCACTTTATACAATTGGCTTAAATGTGTTTAAATGTGACATACCTACCTTTTACATCTTTAAATGCATTTTTGAGACCTTCATTGTGACTTACAGGGCACTTTTTACCTATTTTTCCATTAAATTCCACATTCTGGAATAACTTTTCCTTGTTCATGTAATCACATAGTTGGAATTTTGACTAAGTATTATATTTCCCTTAATTTTAAAAGTTTCAAAGCATGAATCAAGGCATAATAAGGTCAATTAGGACTTGAAAAGGTTCTAAGAAACATTATTTCCTTAAGGAATCCCCCAAATGACTTGACACACCATTGATTTATGAAAATGACAATGAGAATCTTTCAAGGTCACAACAATATAAGAAACCTTAGTTACTTATGAATACATGATATGAACCAACCTAAACATCATGGGAGGCTTTCAATGAAAGGTATTCAACTATTTTTTTCAAAAACTTCTCCTATTCAAGTGCTCTAAGTGATCTAGGGACCAAGGTGGTTGGAATATCCAACTTATACCTAGAATTATTTAGTTCACAAACCCTTATTTTTTTATTGATTACATTAACATACCTTTGATTTAACCATTATGTTATGACATTCTTTTTAACATGATAAAAACACATTACTTTGGATATTCAAATTGATGAAACTTATTCCAAAATTTTAAATCAAAACCACTTTACCATTCCAAAAAAAATTCAAAAATCCATTTTTTTCAAAAACAAAGATCATAAACCTAAACATGCCTAAGTATACTGGAAGTGAAACCATTTATATCAGCTTTCTCTGACAAGGAGGAAATTTACAATCCATATAGATATGACCATTATGTTGAAGAAGAGTAAACTCAATAATATATCATAAATATAACATCCAATACCATACAGGGAAAAGAGTAATAGTATCTCACTAATTTGTCATCTAATGTCAGATCTGGGTAAAATAAAAAATACCTCCCAAGTGTACCATCTAGTGTTAAACATGGATAAAATCAACAATACCTCCCAAGTGTATCATCCAGTGCTAAACATGGACAAAATAAATAATACCTTATAAGTGTACCATTGACTACTAAACATGTACAAAACCAATAATACTTCTCAAACACATTGTCTAGTGTTGATTATGTACAAAACCAATTTACATGATATCTCTTTGATAAAAAGATGAAAACATTTTTAGACTATTGGATCTCAATGCTAAATTCTTTGTTGGATTTTAAGAGACACCCTTTCATTAAAAAATAATCAAGACACTTCTATCCAAAGTCATACCCTTGAACTTACCTCTAGTCGCATCCTCACAACATTTAACAATACAAAATGTCAACTTGATAACTCACCTTCACAAATCTAATTCATTATCTCTTAGATAAATTAGTGTATTCATGTATTGGAGACTTTATATAATTCTATAACTACTCTTTATATTCAAAAGCCACCACATATAGAGTAAAATCACGTAACAAAACTAAAACTAGAGTGTTAGCCCATCCAACACCCAATACCAACCTATTTTCTAGTAACACATTAATCTCATATTTATTTAACACACCTATATCTAAAATTAATCCATTAGCTAATCATGATCCTAATTCTCTCATGTATTATCCCCATCGGTTTATACTTCTCAAATAACACATTCCAATCCACATTGAGTATTATCCAAAATATAACAAAACATTCCTCCAACTCAACAATAAATATTTTCTTCCAAAGTTCATAACACTTTGCAATAACAAATTAGAAACACACATGATCCACAATATTAAGTTGATAATACCCCTCCACTTCAACAAGTGGTTACTAATCCTTTACCTAAATAGGTCATGACTACTCTTTCACCCCAGTAGGTGGTTACTAATCCTCCAACTCAACATGTGGTGACCAATCTTCCACCTCAATATGTGATGACAAATTATCCACCTCAACAAGTGAAAACAAATCCATAACAAACATTATTTAACTAGCAGCATGTTCTTACTTTTAAACCATATATCAATTCTAGTCAACAATATGCCTATTCAAGCCAAAAATTTATTCCACTTAATCAACAATAATTTACTTTCATATAATAGATCCTTAAGAGTCAACATCAGGTTCCCTTCCATTCCCAATAACTATTATTTAATCCCCAACAAATCATTCCTTCATTTAGACCATAGTTTCCTCTAAATTAGTGTTGCATTTAGTTTTAAGTGATTTACCAACAAAAAATACCCTATCAATATTATAAACCCAATCAAAGGGTGAACATTCATGGTAAAATCAATCAATCATGTAAAAATTCCCCAATACTCCATAGCACCACTAAATACCTAATAACATATCCCAGTCCCTTTCTATTCATTCACACTTTTTAAGACTTGTGAGAGTTAAAAGATGCATTTTATACCATCCAAGCTAGGATCCAGACTAATGAGTTCAAGTTTGATGGTATATTATCTTATCACTTTGATATGAGCTATCTTTAGATCCCATTCTCACATTATTTTGATATTCCCAAATTCAATAAATAGAAAGGGAAAGGTGATCAAAAATAAAAATTTAAAGAGTTAATTAATTTTGAAGAGGTTTCAAATAATAGTTTTTACTTTCTTTTTTGTTTCCCCATAGTTTGGTTAGGCAAACTTTGGAGTGGTTTCTCCATATACCTAAAAATTATGTTGATAAATTTGACACCTTATCTGAAAAGTTCATACAACTCTTTTCCTATAATATAGAACATCAGATGATTATGGTTGAATTTGTCATGCTAAATAGAGAGGGGATAGAGTTTTGGTAGTTAATTGCAATGGTGACATACATTGGCTAACTGGTTCCCACACAATTTTCATGATAAACAATTAATTATAGTCTTTAATGCCAATTTGTAACTAGACATAACTTATAATCTCAAACTTAATTTTGAAGACACATTTGAATATATTATTATCAAGGACTAAAAATTTAAAAGGACTTAATTTAGTTAGTGTTGATCAAAGTCTATTATAAAAACCAAATTCAGAACAAGGTTTAAATACTAGCTTTGGTTCAAGCTCAAACAAGTAAATATGAAAGTCCTAAACTATTCAACAAGAATAAAAATGGTGTAGGTTGTGGGATAATCAAATATAGACATGTGAAAATGGTTTATTCACCATATACAAAAGAAACTCCACCTACTTATCCACTTACTCTAAATTTATCACCTCCAAGAAGAGGTTAATACGAAAATAGTGTTTTTAATCTTGGCAAACTTATTTGTTGTGCCCTAACACGCACCCCATTATAAAATTTTCAAATAGGGACCCAATATTAATTGAACATCCCTTTATAGTATTATTAATTATAATTTTATAATATATAAGTCTAAAATTAATGAATTCAAAGAATTTATCTAATGATTTATAAATTTTCTTCACTATCATGGTTTCTATATTGTTTGATTAATGAAATTCATAGGTTTTGTCTCATTGTTTATATGGTGTTTTCAAAGCTAAAAGTGATTTTAGCTATGTCTAAGCCATACTAAATGATTTACTATTCACCTTCAATTTTATTTAAGTGTTTATGTATATGGTGTAATATATGATTTATATCAATAACCAATATGTCATGGTATGTTATTTAGTTTGTTTGTTTTCTAAGTTTTGTGTTTTGAAAATAATATCTTGCACTTAGATATTTCATAAACCATCTCAAGGCTCATTCTTACCATACATCATAATTTTGATCATTTAGAGCACTAGGAGAAAAGGGTACAAGTCATCCTAGCCTCCTAGAGGTGATGTAAATAAAGCATTTTGTATGAATGAACCTAAGAAAGAAAAGTAATGAGGGTTTACCATGTGTCATCATCCTACTAGCCTGAAGATGATGTCTTCATGGACATTTTTACAAACAATCTTGGGAAATCAGAGCAGTAAGATCCATCTTTATGTCATCATCATCATCATCATATTATTTTGATGGTGATGTCAACATATATTTTTTTATAGATGATCCTAGGCAAGTGGAGCATTGATAGCCATCCATGTGTCATCATCATGATAACTCAATGGTGACATTAGCATGGACATTTGTATATATTATCACATGCAAGTAGATCATTGAGATCCATCTAATTTTCATCATCCTCCTAAACCATGGCCCAAATGTTAAATTATAATAGGTCACACCTTAGCCATCAGTAGAACATTGACATGTACATACTTGTCTTTTGAAGACACATGAGTAAACATCAAAGACATCATTGCTAAGTTTGAAAGAGTAGAAGAGATAAATTTATCATATTAATATGATTAAACATGTGGGAACATGTGGAGTAAGCCATACGACATTAAAAAAAGCCATAAAATTTAGTTTTTATGAATTTAAAATGAAAATACTTGGTAGATAAAAGCATACAATAATGTTATAGCCATTAATCCAACTGAAGCAATGAATTAATGCATTTAATTCTCAAAGAAAACACAACTAAAGATATATTTTGAATTTCCCATTGTATCTAATTACATTGATTTCAAATATCTAAGTGCACGTTATGAATTCAGAAATCTTTTGTGATGAATAAATTTTTGACTTTTCATAGAGCAAAGGATTTTCAATCTAGAGATTAAATGGCATTGACATCTTACATTATAGTTCCCTCTACATACTCTATTTTAGGGTTGAGTAAATTTATAGATACAACCTTTGATATGACAACCATGAATCATGAATTTAAGCATTATTCTTCCATTTGGGATGTGGTCGAGGTACATATATGACCTATTGGCCATCAAAGCAATGGGTATCAAAAATGTAACAACCATGATTTAATTAATTCCATACATAAACATCTTATTTTAATTATTTAATAATTGAAAAAAATATGTAAAATATTACACTTTAGGCTAAGCAAAATGCCTACTACATATATCAGAGGTAATACCTTTAATAATTACCTATAGAGTTTTAGTACTTTAAGTAATGTATGGTAAACACATGGTTCCTATACAACAATTTTAGCATAAATTTATAGGAATGGTCTAGTAACCCAAACAATTTTGTATTCTAGGGCTTCACCTATTCCATTCCTATCATTATCTTCAAGTTAGGGTTACGAATTAAAATGGCCATTTTGAATAGGATATATCATTTTTCAACTGTTGTGTATGTTAATGAGACATGGGTCCTCTTGCTAGAAATAATAATAACATCTAAAAAGGTCATATAAATTGGAGAGATCATTTGCTATAACTTGACTCTCAAAATTAACAATCTTAGGATTTTTTTGGATGGCAACTTGTACATGATGTCATACATAGTGGATGTTATAACTACAATGGTACATGATCCATTTTAAAATCCCTAAAATCCATCCATACAACACCATAATAATAAAATATGTGATGAATTCAACATTTTCCATATCCATAGGTTCATGAAGAACATGAAGAGGTTGACTAAAACATTTATCCTATGGTTTATTATGTTATTTATGAAAATAATATGCCTATATTATATGATCAAATAAATAAGTCTATTTATAAAATGAGTGATTATTGGTTATACTTAGAGTAAACAATAATTAGAGTAGAAGGTGCTAGGGCATGCCCTTTATAACTACTAAGAATTATGCTTGATAATGTTGTTGAGTATGAAATTATTGTTCAATTGGTAGAGTGTTGACACCAAATGAAGGAAATAGACTAGGTAGTTGTCCATCCCACCCCTCTCAATATTTGAAAAATGGAATACATAAAGTGGGAGCACCTAAATTTTTTTGGTAAAATAAAGACAAATTATGTCTTCACATGGGAAACTTACATAAAATGGGATCATAGAGGTAATTTCAAATCACATCTCAATACGTATGAAAGAAAAATCATGATAAACTATGCATAATAGGCCTATGACCATGACATCATTTTTATGAATACATAATATAAATCTAAAGTAGATATTAGGATTCACCAATCTAACATGTATATGATTTTGGAACAAAGGATCCAATATTATCCTACTATCACCAAAAAGGATGCTAAAATTATTGAGAATTAGCAATGGGTTTCCAAATCCATTCATGGATGCCCTCCTCAAATAGAACTAGGAAAACAAGAAAAAGTTATCCAATCTGGGGTATCTCATGTTGAGGAGGGAGTGAAGAGTCCTCCAACTTCATCTACACACAATTGCTTATACCTCCCCATATCATATATTTGAATAAGAGAGTCCTAAAAATCCAAGTGTAGTAGTTAATATATTTTATATGTTGGCCTTACCTCCACTAACCATTACATACCAAGTAACTCTTCCATAATTTTTGTCCCATGTTTCTATTACTTCTCTTCCTTTATAACCACCATTGGAAATACCCTTGTCTCTTTGGAAATAATTAAATCCACCTATGATTCCACTACTGGTGATTTTCATTCCCACTTCATCACCAACTACTACCACTACAATCCAACCATTTCCCATTCCAATTTTGATTGGGGTAGCCTCTACTATCACTAAGACAATACTTACCTATATAACAAGCCCAAAAATCCACCTGTTTATCCTAAAAAGGTGTAAGTTGAGGAGGAAACAAAAAATACCTAAAGAGAGGGAGAATATAAGAAGAGGTACACAAAGATTAGACCATATCATGGTCTATGATAGTGAGGAGGAAAGAAGGATGACCAATGAAGAAGACTGGGTATTTGGGATAGAATTGAAGAATCATGGTGTAATAATGAGACCAAAAAATCAGACATAGAGGATGAATGGTTGTTTGAGTAAATTTCCTAATTAAGAGGTACATATCTAAAAATAGAGTCTTAAAAGGTAAACCAAGAGGATGATAGATCAATAGTTACTAGACTATTATGAGATAGAGAAGGAGATGCAATGGGAGAGGTAGAGTCATAGCTAAAATCCATAGTACAAGGGCCATCCCCAACTCCCTCTCCAAGTTATCCACCTCAAACCATAACAACATTAATTACAATATATAATACTACATATATTCCTCTTTTAGTTTTATGTTCACATTCTTTGACAACTTCCTCAATTTCTACACTTACAACTAGTGGGATAAATTATTTACATTATTTTGTTTCAATAACCCAACCATAATTTGTTGATGCATTACCAAAATTTTCCAAAATAGTCCATTATAATACTATGGATCCTATGACCACTATTTATATGAATGTTGGGGTTACATATAATACTAATTATTTTCAAAATCTAATAAGCACCCTAGTGACCTATTCTTTATTTAGTGGAACCAACCCTCAATCCCTTAGTCCAATCCAAGGGATACATTATGAAAAACTAGTATTTACCTCTATTTTCTATACATAAGTCACCCCTCCCAAGCCATCCACATAGATATAAATGCATATTGGATGAGTTACACAGATAGAGACACCTACAATTTTAGTGCATAAAGTAGAGGGGAATAGTAAGTACATCATAGCAATATCAATCAAGAAGCATGTTACTAGTTGGAAGAAAGTTATTCTTATATTTCCTAAAATAAGAACATCCTCCACAAAATTTATGCTACCTCTAGGGCCATCCCTTTTAACTACTAAAAAATACATCCAACTCAACAAACATCACTTGTAGGGAAAATAAAATAAATATAGTAATTTTCCTTGAATATTCCTTAGTGTATTAGGCAATTACAAAAATAAGAAGAATCTATGAGATAAAACTTGGTGATAACTGAATATCCCATAGTTAAATTCCATTTTGATATGCATATAATCAATTTAAGAAAAGTCAAGAGGAAAAGTGTGATGCCTAAAGGCCAACAAATAGAGGTAGAATAGAGAGAAGATATCTTATCTCTTACAAAGATAAGGAATGTAAATCCTATAGACCATGATATTATCAAATAATATCATTATAGTTTCATAGATGTAATAAGGGAAGTGATTAAGGAAATTTTTAGAAGTTTTGATCAAGATGTGAATGAAAAACCAGATATAAGCACAATATATCTACCTAAATAAATAGTGGATAATCTATAGGGGATAGTGAGGAATCTTTTTTACATCATTGATTCAATGAGGTACACCAAAGCTATATCCCAACCTCAATGGGATATATTATTCAATTTTTCAAAAAAAAAAATATATATTGATGGTAGATTTAGTTGCATAAGCTAAGCCACAAGAAATAAGGCTTATGCTAACCTCAATTTAATGACAATATCTAAGGTTTCTTGGGCACATAATTACATTGATACAAAGAGGGATAGTATATTCAAAGGACATCAAGATATGTGGGTGTTGGTCCAATAATTTTCCAACTAGGAGAGTGAATTTATTTCTATATTGATGGAATTAAGAGTTGTTTAAATAATCACTCCATAAGGTAAATTGGTTCCCAATCCCATTTTAGATAATTTGCTGCAAGTAGCATTTGATAGCTTTAAAGTAGAGATTGAAGGTATTATGTACAACCCAGTGATCTAATGTAGTTGGTTAGTTTTGAGAGAGAAAATATTATTGGGATTGAGTGACTATACTCTGAGGTTAGAAATTAATTATGTATACACAATAAACTAATTGACAACCTTCCTCAATTATTTTAAAAAGCTATACTTGATTTTGAAACCATAGAGATTGATTTCTATGAAAGTCATGTATTTTATATTTAACTAGAGGTAGATAAACTCATAATTGTGGTAGATGGGTTCATTCCAATCCCACCTCAAACTACTCAAGTTTCTAAATATACACTAATACACACTTATATTGGGATAGCTTATGTTTCACTTCTAACAAATACTTCATGATCATCATCAGTTGCAATACCTACTTCTTTCCTACCTTTCCCTCCTTTTTTATTTTTTTAAAATTATTACCCACCTTAGTTAGAACCATCATTAGTACACTGATATAAATTATATATAGTTTCACCCATCTCTAATTCACTCATGGTAAATAATTTACCTCACTCATCACTATTCCACCAATAGGTTTTTTCAAAAACTCAATACCCCATAACTTGTGCCTTATAGTGAATAAATTTTTTCTAATACTAAAATTTTAGGGGATACCTCATGTAAGTTTTTTGTGGTTTTCATAAAACCCACATAAACATTATTTTGGTAGTTTTATAGAAGCTGGTTATAGCTAAAATTATTATTTGGCCAATTATGAAACCATTTCTAGAAGGCTAACCTAAACTTAACTAGTATAGGGAAAATTAATTATATGATCATCATCATTTTAAAGGTCATTCCATTCACATATGCATGTATCTTTTCCCCTTAATCCAAGATTATTAATAAATTATGAAATAGAGTTAGACAACATAGATTCAATGTCTAATAAAAACTTGGGTATCTACAAAAACTCTTTTCCATAGCACAACTTTAACAACCAAAATAAATACCAGCATTAAGCCAACAATCTAAATAAGAATAAGTCTCCCAACAATCAGAATGAAAGGCCAAATTAATAGTATAAAATTAATTAAAATCAATGTTAAGACATAAATTCTAACTAGGATAGCTAAAATAATATCCTCTATGACTAAGAAAATGTTTTAGGTCACATTACGTGTGGGCATATAGCCATTATTAATATCAATCCTAATCCAATAGATATTATAAAATAATACTTGACATCCACCACCATCTATTTTAGGAAATCATCCCCTATGTGCCAATAATCCTTCTTTGGTTTAGTATAAAAAAAATTAGCCAATGACCAAGAGTTATTATTTTAGGCCCTAATTTTCCTTCTTCTAATTATAGTAACCACCTACCAACTTAGGATTTTGCAATCACAACTTAACTTCCAGTGTTGCAATACAAGGTCCCATACCTTCTTCCTTTTATAATCCCATTCAAGGCCCTCCACCTAAAAAAATTGAATTGATTGATTTTATGAATGATGATCCATATTATATTCTAGAACAATTACAAAGGACCCGATAAAAAAAAATTATCCTAGAATTTTTTTATATGTCAAACATCTACAAAAAATATTAAATGACTTTTTAACCAAATCCAAAGTCCCAAGTGACATTGTTCCTAAAAAATTCCAAATTATTGTGATTCATTTGACCTCAATCCACCATCTAAAATTTGACCAAGGTGGTATGTCACACCTCAATCCTATTCATAACCACTTTATATAGAGGCATCCACTTCCAGACATAAGATCAAATGTGTCCTCATAAACAATGGTTCTAGTTTGAATATTTAATCTTTGAAGCTAGTCAAAAATTTGGGATACATAGCAATGGATCTTTAACTAGATGTTATTACCATTAAGGCTTATGATAATGATGATAGAGAATAATATGGAACCATTTACTTTTTTTTTATCATTGGGACACTAACCCATGATACCCTTTGCGATTTCCTTGATTTAGATTTATCCTATAACTTATTCCTTGGGTGACCTTGGATACATTAACGATGAAGGTGCATCTTCATGTTGTATGAAAATAGTCTTTTAAATATATTTTAGGAGTCTTAGGGAGTATTTTTAGTCTTAATAAGTCCTTATTTGTACATTAGAAGTGTGTCTAGAGTAATTAGTAGTGTTTGGAGAGATTCCATCCAAATTGTCAAATTTGAATTTTTAAATCTTTGTTAGTGTAGGATGTGTAATTTCACCTTTTTAATAGTTATTGAGTTTTACAAAATATTTTAGGTCCTTAGTAATATATGTAAAACATAATTTAAGTATTATAGACTTTATAGAAGTCAAAAATTATCTTTATGTTTTGAATAGTTGATGTCATCAACCAGACCTACATATGAGGTCAATCTTGCTAAGTTAAACTTGGGTGAATGAGAGGATATCTAAGTTGGTTTAAAAAAATAATAATCTTAGATTAAACCTTAAAAACATTATAATCACCATCCCTTTATGAGAGGAACCATATAGAAGACAATTCAAGCACAAGAAGGTAAATCTTCACTATTTGAAGACTGATGATAGTCACAGTCTATAATAAATTGGTGAAACATATTTGTTTTTAGTCCTTTTATTATCAAAAAATATTTTTTTATTTGGATTATATGTAATAATTTATATTTATATTTAATAACAATTTGGTCATTTGATTGGGTATATTCAAGATTAGAATAAGGTCTTAGTCTTGTAAACTCAAAAATCCCCTATTTTCCTATCTGTAACAATATTTTACTCAACTAAAATACATGAAAAATTGTGTATGAATTAAATATAAGATTTTTATAGGTTATAATATTATCATAATGGTTTCATATGGGTATTATATTGATCACATAGTTGTTATACTATACGAATAATCAGTTTTCTCCCCTCGACTTTTAAACCCTGTTAAAACACTAAAATAGGGTTAGTGAATTGAAAAAGGATTGTAAATTTGGATTTACGTATTGGAATTATATCAATTTTTAAAAAGGTAAAGGATCAATTTTTATACCTATTTTATTCATTATTTTTTTGGATAAATATTTTATATGGTAACATAAGTGACTATGTATTGAAAATCATGTAGGTCTCCATTTAAAAATTTAGTCAGTTGCAAATATAGAACAAGTTCACTAGTATTAGGACTTAAATATTTTTATATGTGTATAAAATAATTTCCATTAAATTATTAAATACCATATAAGTTAATTTAATATATTCAAGGAGTTCATTTGATGAAAAGACTTTGTTAGGCCTAGAGTCTAAAACGTAGTACAGTCTAGAATTTTATACTTTTGAGAAACCAATGAAATCATATTGGTTTATTGAATGTAAAATATATATAAAAACATTAAAGTCTATTTTTAAATATAAATATAAAGAGATATAGGGTAAATATTTATTGACCAAGGTGTAAATTCTTAGAAATATTCTATTACAATATTAATAAGGAGAGTTGATTTGAAGAACTAATGGAAGCTGATAAATCCCTGAATCTATATAAGAACTTTTATGAGTTTTAGGAATGTATTTTGAATTGTATGAATGAATAATTATCATAATTAATTTATTAAATTAGTTTTTAGAGGGTTTAAAAACAAATATTATGACTGATCCTATAATTTTAGACTATTTTAAAGGTAGTACATGAAAAAAATTGCTATTGCCATCAATCATGGTATCAGAACATTGGCGATTGTTCAAAATTATAGGGATCCAATTATTAATCAAATAATTAAGTGATTAAAAGAGACAATATGTTATCAAGAGATATAGAAATAGGAGGTCCATGAAGGTATGTTACTAATTCAACACTATTGGAGGATATTATAAACCTGAACACAAGGATGGAAGCTATGGAAATAACACAAAGAAGAGGAGTACATGTTAGTTCTATCAGTGATAGAGATGAAGAAGAAGTAATTTTATAATAAGTAATATGATATATAAGAGGAGACTCTAGTAGAAATAATTTCCAAAACATTTATAGGGGTAAGTTCTAAGCCAAAAATTGAAGTACCTACATATGATGGTAGCCTTAATCTAGATGATTTGATTGATTATATTAATGCACCTAATAAATAATTTGAATAAGAAAATATGGATGAATATAAATAGTTTAATTTTTCCATGAAAATATTAAATGGAATATATACATTAGGAGAGAAATGGAAAAGTAAAATCCAAGATAAAGAGATGGGATAGGGTGGTTTCTGAGCTTAAAGGTAAGTTTATATGTCAGGCCTATTAAAATATTATTTTTAGAAAAATTGTAGAACTTAAGACAAAAATAAATTTTAGTAAAAGAGTACACTAAATATTTTTATAGATTGACCATTAGAGAAGGACATATTGAGGAAGATATGGAGAGGGTTGTTAGATATATGAATGGACTAAATTTTTCTATATAGGATGAGATCATCCTTCTTATTGATGGATATACAATCACTAAGATGGGTGTGGGGTGAATCAGTGTCCTTGTAAACTTTTCCTTTCACTTTATTAGATATTATAATAATTCATCAAGAAACATCATCATATGAGAAATATCAAATATTCTAGTAACATAGTAATGAGAATATACACATCAAGTATGAACATATCATATATATGGGAAACCCTCATGGGGAATAAAACCCATTGACCATAGCTTGGACAAATATTCCTATAAAGAAATGAATCAGATTTATTTAAGCATCCACTCAACTTTGAGAACCAACGCTAGTCTATCAAGTAAGAACTTGATAGAGCCTTTATCAAGCACCAACTCCCTTAGTGAATCAACACCAAGTTAGACACCTCTTGACTAAGCACCCACTCAATGAAGTAGATTTTTGCCTTCCATCTTTGTCCTTGTTGCAATATTTAATAGATTATGGTCCTCTTTCTGATCTCTCCTTGTCATCTAATATTCATACACAAATATCTATATCATATCTACATATTAGTCACCTTCTCTTATGATCATAAGTCTCATCAATATAATTAGATTTCTAACACATCTCTACTATTCTATGATAGATTCATAGATTGTGATATACTTCTCTTCTTATTATATTTCATTTATAGACATCTCCCCTTATTTTGATGTTCGAATCATAGGAATCAATCACATGATTCCATGATATGGATTTATAGCCATATTGGCTTCTTCTTCTCTATTCTTCTAGCTTGACATTTAATTTTATATCTCTCACTTATTTTCTCTCACACAATTAGGCCTATTAGGCATTGTTCTTGTACAAGTCACTTGCTCTTACACACCTTTATTAGCCATATATACTTGAAAATTTGGATTACACTTTTAATAGGTCATATAATAAGTTTAAAACATGAACCAAACATTTAAATATGTCAGTCACAACACAGAGGGATAAAACATCTTTTAGGCCTTAAAGAAACCTAATTCAACTAGGATTTCATTAGATCATGTTACACTTTCTCTTTCTTAGAACACTTAAAAAAACACACAAAAAATATGATAACTTCATATATAAATTAAATATACCTTATAAAACTTCAATTTAAGTTTAAAAAACCTTTCATATCCCACCATTACTTGAACCCCTTCTCAAAGCATTGTTCAAAATAGGCCTCCATACACAAAAAGTCTATCTTGAATAATTAAAGCATAAACATAATTTTTACAAACAAATATAGAAAAAAATAAAAAATAAATAAGATAAATTACCTTATTATCATCACCATGTAATTTATACTTCACAAATCATATCAAAATTACTCAAATTATTCTCTACAAGTAGCCCACTCAGAACTGCCAACTAGTCTCAAAACACAGTCATGGAAACTTGAATTTCTAACACCTAAAAGAAAACACTCAAGGAATTATAATGAATTAAAATGATATTATAAAATAATTATAATAATATCCAAAAAAATCATCATAATTTATAATATAAACTATTAGTCTTACAGAGTAATTTGTTGACCCTCTCTCTCTCAGACCTCACTTAGCCAAATAAGACATTTTAGCTTCAATGTTTCAATCTCTTACACTAACATAAAAGATTATAAAAGTAATGAATAGGATAGATTTTTTATAAATATCAACATAATATAAATTATATTCTTAAAAATATGGCATAGATCTTCAAATTCATCGTTGTAACTTTCTTACAAAAAATTGTCAGTTTGCCTTGAAGATCAATCATGGTGATTTTGACCTTTAACATCTATATGACCAATTTCAAATACTATTTATGAATGTAAATGATCCTATGTTATCATTATAAAATTATTTAATATAAATATAATTTTTTGAAAATTTCAATATTGGTCTTGTAGACTAATCTCATGACCTCACTGCACATAGACCTCACTAAACTAGATAAGTTAACTTGTGAGCAACTTTTTGCTATATACAATGATATCCAAAACTTATATCCAACATGATCATGTTTTAAATTTATTTAAAAAAAATTCCATGTATTTTTATTCATACCTAATCTATTATAACACATCCCTAATCAACTTCTCACTTATGTCTAGGTTATTTACTATTTGCACTGTTAGGACTATTAGCGACTAGTCACTTTATATTACTAGTTTAACAAACTTGAGGGATATAACCTACTTATAAACCACCATGTAAATTAAACACAAGTACCAATATTTTTCCTAAATATACTTAGCAACTTTTAATTGGTCAACTCTTATTGATATAAAAAATCTCTAAGAAATAAGGCCTTTTCTTATAGGGTTCACTCACTCATTTGTTAAACCAATCAAACCTAAAGGTGTTTGGGAGAATTTACTACAACCTCAAATCACTTAAATATTCATAAAAATCCATTATGATCACTTTATAACAACTTCTTTGATATCAGCTCACTATTAGGATTCTTTGAGGGTTTAAACCATCTTCCAGTCTTAACGATAATTCATAAAGCTTAGACCCTTTTTCAAAAACCAATGCATAGAATTTTGAACTAGGACCCTTCCCCATCTACCATGAATATATTAGGTTCCCATTTAGAGGATACACATGAAAATTAAAATTAGGTTGAGAACCATTTTTTTCATTTTGTAGGATTAATTTACACCCTTAGAGAGTGTTCATCAAGCTCTCTCTAAATAATCTACACAATGAAAACAACTTCAAGCTGTGGGTATCCTTTGGAGAGGTTGAACCTTCAGATAAGGTTAGCTTCCTCTTGATTCTCATATAAACTAATGATAAAATAATTATTCATAGGTAAAAGGGTTAGAAATATGGTTAAGGGATCCTAAGAAAGATAAAAAAGGGTGATCTACCAAAGTCATATGAACACTCATATAATCTTGAACACACATTGGATTAGAATATAACAACTATAGCTCACACAACCTCACAATCTCACTAGTTTCATAAATATTTCATATAAGAGGTTCTAAATATAATAATAATATAGACCTACAAGCTAGCTTGAAAATACCCTCAAAGAGGCAATTAGAAGGAAAGTAAACTCTGAAGACTCTCCTTCACAAATTTACTGTACATAAGCATACTAAGACTAATTGAAAATAAGAGATAGACAAAGATTTTGTCCTATTGATTCAAAATGTAGTTCTTATAATATATTGATAGGGTTTAACCATATCAAATGAGTGCACTTTTTCAAGAGTATCAGCGAGTATCCTTGTCCTAGGAAAGAATGATAAATTATAAGAGCTAAGAGCCCCCATAATGGGATTGATACTAGGATGAGAGAGAGAGAGAGAGAGAGAGAGAGAGAGAGAGAGAGAGAGAGAGAGAGAGAGAGAGAGAGAGAGAGAGAGAGAATGTGGGAACACACCATTAAAAAGGGCACACACCATACTAAGTTATTAATTAAACTTGAGCTACCACCTTTTTCTATTTAGTCAATGAAAGCCTTATCATTTTTTTATGAATAAGGACACTCCTATGGCTTCTTGAGTGGGAAATTCCCAAAAGTTTCTTAGGATGCATTAAATTCCCTTAGCTATAGTTCCCAACACTAGACCTTATCTTTGATCTTTCATGTCATCTCTCACTTGAGGAAAAAAATTCATTCTCATGTTTCTGACATAAACATGGCTTTATGTATTTTAGGTGGTTATTTGTCAAAAATATGGCCATACTAAAGGATGAAGACCCTTTGCATTAATCACATATATGCTCTATCTCAATTTTTGGATCATAGGTCCATATTATAGATGGAAAACCAATCTAATATTATTGGTTTTCCTATATTTTTAATCAGCAAAAGAAGTTCATAGGTGCATGTTATTGATTTGGCAATAATCTACCACCACCCTTGGTCTATATTAGGTTTGAAAGACCCATTTTGCCTCCATGGAGCTCTGTCAACAATGATTAGTCATGTTTCATCATTAGAACTATCAAATCTTTATTTATATTAGGTCTAAGAGACATATTTTGTCCATTTAGAGCCTTAATGGTGATGTTATATCTCATGATGTCCATCTGGTTAAACCCAGATCAAGCTTGAGCTAGGTTCATTTGTCTTAACCTTGATTAGGTCTAAAAATAACTTATCAATTTTTTTCAAAATTTATTGGGATTTCCCTTTGATTATTATATGTTGACCATAACTCAAACTATTGATATTTTGACCTTTATGTGCTCTATTGATCTTGATCTGTCATTCGAGTAAAATCCATCAATCATACACTTGAATTTTTAACTCTATCTAAGTTGGTGCCACATGTCAATTATGCTTTATTTCTAAAGATTTTATATTACATTATAGCCTGATGTGCTTTTGCGACATGTCAACCTATTGAGCTCTTTGAATTTTTAACTCATCTCACACCATTGGATCAAGATGTATGATGTAATGTGGACCGTTGGATCTATTATGAACCATTATTTGAAAATTAATGGGTAATTCATAAAATGAAAATTGATCTCTATACTAAAATAAAATTATGTTCATATAAATATCATTTATGTTCATGTAACCATTGATTTTAAGCTCAAAAGGGTTGTTTTGCTCAAGCTTTATTTTGATGTTTGCATAGTTGTCTTAATTTACAAGTCCAAGTTTGAAGCTACATAACTTGAGATAGATAACTCACATGAGCATGAAACTTTTAGAGGATGATATTGGTATGAATAAATCCATGGTGCTACAATATTTTGACTATTTATGATTTTAAAGTGGAATTATAAAATACATAAGTGAACTGGTCTATTTATTTTTGTGTGACATCCTAGTGATGTTTTGTCTCACTTAGGATTATGATTGCCCTTTTTCATGAATTTCCAAGGCTTTAATGAGATCCTAGGTCTTACGAAAAATATTATTCATGATATTAAACATTATAACCACCATGGAGACCTATTTTCCTAAATTTGGACAAACTACACTTTAAGCAAACTTAAAGTGTTTCAAAAACTTTGTAAGCTACATGATCTCTTTGGTCCACTCATTCTATCCAAAACTTTTATTAATCTTCCAATCTATTATCAAGCTGATCCATATAGGTATAATCTTTTTATGTCAGACAAAAATGGCCAATAACATTGGTGACTCATAGGAAAGCATGCCTTCTATGCTTGAAAACCTAGTCTATTTTGCCTTGACTAGTTCATTGGGTGTATGGAGTCCCAAGTCTTCTCTCAACTAAAAATGAAGATAACACAATGATATACCTATTTTAACCCTTTATTTTGAAACAAAAATAAAAAATAAAAAGAACAACAAAGTACCCAAGGCACTTATTGAAAAGAAAACACACAGTAGAAAATAAATGTGTACAAGGCACTTAGAGGAAAGCATAAATTCTATTCTAACATGTACAATATGTTATAAAGGATGAAAATAATTCAATAATAGGTGTTTAAATCAATTACATTAAATTTTATGGGTAGTTCCTCTCAATCTAGTTGGGTAAGCTAAAAATCATTGTGTTCCTTTCTTCCATGGATCAAATAAGGACCACTCTACAAGGTGCCAAACTTGGTATGGTTGCTTAGTTTGGCCTTACTTGAGTCCCATATGAGGACTAGGTACCCTTAATTGAAGCTCTTTGCTATATATATCTTATTAAATACCTTTTTGACCTAATCTTGATGTGAATCCAATGTTTTCATAGCAAGGTCCCTAATTTCTTCCACCTACGTGAGCTCTATCATCCTCACATTAATGGGCTCATCCTCCATCAACTCAAGTTGATGGTCCAACTCTAATGAAGGTAGCTCAAGGGAGATATCCAATTTGGATTCCCTTCCATACATGATAACATATGGGGAATTACAAATGAAAATTTTAGGAGTCACCATATCAACCCATAAGGCTATTCTTAGCTTAGTGTGCCATGTTATCTAATTCTTTTATATGGTCCTCCTAATGATCCTTAGTAGGTTCTTGTTTGTATACTCTAGTAGTCCATTTCCTTTAGGATAGTACTTAGAAGAGGTACAGATGTAGATTCTCATTTTGAGAGCCCACTCACTCATCTTCGTACCAAGGAATGCCAATGCATTATCTAAAATTATGGAGGATAGGACACAAAATATGGTGGTAAGACTATCATAGAAGTCAAAAATTACACATTCACTAGCCTCCTTCAAAGCAATGGTTTCCACCCACTTGGTGAAGTAGTTAGTTGTAGTTAGAACCCATTTATTCTCTACACTTGAAGTGGATTTATCATCCATATGAAGTCTAACCACCATTGCATGAAGGGTTACTCCACCTAAATAGGATTGAGTGGAAGGGCTACTAGTTTATGCTTTACTACAAATAGGGCACACTTTTAGGATTTTTTAACCCTTGCATAAGAATTCTTAAAAATATTGGGCTAGTAATAACCATCCATCATTACCTTTGTTATGGTGATTCTAGGTACAAAATTGCCTCCTACAGCTCCATTATGAAAATCATCCAAGTTCTTGGTCACTTGGTCATCATCTATACACCTAAAGAGTACTACATTGAGGTCCTTTCTAAAAATAACACCATCAACTAATGTATAAGGTATATATTGAAGCCTAAAATACCTTATTTTTTATCTATCTAAACATTGAGGGTATTCTCCTATTATCAGGAAGTGAGTCATGTCTTGAGTCTAGCTATTATAAAGTGAAGGTGCACTTATTTGTGAGTTATTTTGGGTCACCAAAAAGGCTTCCTTGTCTTCCTAAAATTCATTTACCATGTGCTCACACAAGCCCTTTCCTATGAATAACTTTGTGACCTTGATCTATATATCATATTCCATGACCTTCATGATCCAACCTGCTCTCTTCTAATTCAAATCCTTGTTATAGAGGAAGTACCTAACTCTAGGATGAGACACCATAAGATGTATCCTTCTATTGGAGAGAATGTGCCTTAACTTCTTGAGGCTTATCAAGTCTAAAATAACTTTCTTCTTAATAAAAGTGTATCCCACCTCATATCCTTCCAACCCTTGGCTAAAAAGTAAAATTAGCTACTCCATTCCTTCACCATTCTTATACATCAGCATAGTTGATATGTTCTCAACATTGGTGAAGTTGTATAAGATGAAGTACTTGGATAAATTAGTATTTATGAGTGAGGGGGCTCAGACAATGGAATACTTTATGGCCTCAAAAGTTTCCTTGCCTTAATTATACTAAACAAACACTTGAATTTTCATTAGCATGGTGGTGATAGGATTGAACAGGTTTACAAAACTAGGTATGAACCTTTTCACAAAATTAATCTTCCCAAGGAAGCTCTGGATCCATTTTTTATACTTTGAAAAGTATAATTCTAAGATAAAACTTACTCTATTAGGATCAATGGATAATATTTATTTTGAAACAATGTGACATAATAACTTACCTTCATGCATAAAAAACACACATTTCTTGGGATTTAAAGAGATCCCATACTCCCTACATCTCTAGAATATCAGCTTTAGATGGTCCATGTGCTCACTAGCATTCTTAGAGAAGACTATGATGTCATCCAAGTAGACCAGTACCATTTGATTTATAAGAACTTGAAAGGTCATGTCCATTTCTCTTTGAAAGGTTTACATAACATTTGATAATCCAAAAGGCATCTCCTGATAAGCAAATGTGCCCCACTTGGTGGTGAAGGTAGTCTTTTATTGGTCCTCCTCTTTCACAAGCAGCTATTTGTAACTTGAATAACCATCTAAGAGAGAGAAGTATTCTAAAAAAACTACTTGAAAGAGTTACTCCATGGATTTTATAGGGTAGTGATCCTTTAAAATGACTCTATTAAGATCACTAAAGTCCACACATAGTCTTATTTTCCCATTCTTTTTTTGATAGGTACTAGATTAGCTTACCATGAGGAGTGATTAATTTGGAATATGATCTTAGATTCAATAATCTTGGTCAATTAATTTCTCATGAGCTCTTAAATCTTGGGTTTTATGGGCCTCTACTTATATCTAATAGGCTTTGCATTAGCATCTAGCTCTATAGTGTGTTGGCCAATATGGGATCAAATCCCCTTAGGTCATTATATTCCCAATCAAAGATGTTTGTATATTCCTTACAAAGCTCTATGAAAGCATGTCTTTTAGGTTTAGTGATTACCTTTAAAATATTGAGGAGATTTTCTTCAAAGATAAACACTCTCTCATAGATCTCTTCATTATTTGACATCATTGCTCTATCTTTCCTCATATGGTCCCCTTCATGAAAGAGACCTTTTAGGGTAATTATCCCTTTAGGAAGCTTATTGGACCTTAATTAAACAATTTGATCCTCATAATGATGCTACAATTAGACTTGGTTGATGGAGGACAACTTTTATTCTTTCTACAAAAAACATGTAATTTGCTTCTCATTTTTAAGTACCTACCAATGAGCATTATTATCTAACATTGATGGTCTTATTACTAGTTTGACATGTGTTTTCACCTTGGTCTTTTTAAATTCATTAAGGATGTAAAAATGAACCCCCATAGATATTGGTCTATCATCATGTTGATTTTTTCCTCTTAGCATTGATTGGATGTTGAAGGCTTCAAAGTCCTCAATTAGGTCCCACACTCTATGTTTGTCGGACTTCATTAAGGGGTTATTAGTGACATTCTAGCTTTTGGCATGGTTTTCAACCAATTCATTATCCCCATAGACTTGTAATTGCTTAATCCCTCTTTGACTAGCCCATAGAAGGAAATGGATGAGAACTTCATATTCTACTACATTTTAGGAGTAGCTAAATTGGAACCTATATGAAAAGAATTACTTATCATTTTAAGGGGATTATCATAACACCTACACCTACTCCATGATTACTCCTTGTGTCATCAAATAATAACTTCCATAGACCACTAGGGTCTTCTTGAGGCTTCACGAGAAATGACATGGGTGAGATTTATTCATGCAACTAGTAGACACACAAGTACTTTTATTCAACACCCTCTAGGGGATCTACCAACTAGATTTCAATCTATAGTTCATCTAAGAACATATCTAGTACATCTTCTAGATGAGTGTTTAGCTCTTGCCCTATTACAAATTCGTCCTCATCAATGATGGTGCAATTGATATTGGAATTATCTATTCCATAGGGATCTATGTGGAATTGTGTAATGGGTTTAGATTTGATTGACACTTTGGTCCCATACCTTGTCCTAAATTCCATATATGACCAATATGCTACAAGGTAGCCTCTAATTTTCATAGTGAACTCCTTGGATAGGCATAGTGTAATATGAGGAGGTACGTCCAAGATAAATACATCTTGAGCCATGAAGACACTAGGATAAGCATGTAGGGTCATATTGAGGCCTTTGATTATGCAAGATGGCTTGGTAAAAGAACCATCAGGTTGCACTTTATATCGGGGCTCATATTTTAGGCCAAACTGATCAGTTATGGACTTTGGTCTTATCAAAGTACTAGCCCCACTATCCACTAAATTTTTTTGCACTAGAGAGTTTCTAGTAATCATTGAAATATATAAGGGAGGAGGATTAACTTATTAACTTGATTTCCCTTCATTTGGCCCTTTGGCTGCATTGGTAAGGACTGCATTTTCCTTGGTGTCTTATCTACAACATTGATCTTTGATAGTCCTTCTTGAAGTATGTTTACCTAACCATGCATGGAGATAATGTGCCACATTGGTACACTCACATTTGACCTTTAAATTTGTTAAAAAAAATTATGGGTGAACCACTAACCTTTTTTAGTGCTTTGGAAGCCACTACTATTTTTTGTTGAACTTGTGAGCCTTGGGGTGCAAAAAGATTCTGTTGATTCTAATTTTTTAGAAGTACTAGAACCTTTGGAGTGATAATAGGTTCATTAGGATTTTTCAATGAAGGAGTAATGGTAGGAACATATTTGAATACTTCTTAGTTACCATACATGTTCCTTATTATAAATATTGTATTTGCTACCACTAGTATGCAGGCTTGGTTAGAAATAGCCTATTGGTTAGATGCATAACACTCTTCATGCTCATAACTGACCATGGTGGTATCTAGTTCGTTCGGTCCCTAATTAGACCCTTGACCTTGTGGATGTTCTTATATATTGGTTATCATAGGTACCTCTACATTTTGTGACATGAGAGCTTGGTTGTATCCATAGTTAGCAACCTGCTACCATTGATAATTGAAGGCTTGGTTGAGGTCAATATTTGGGACAATATGTTGACCAAAAGATTCATTCCAAGGCATGGTTACCTATAATTATTTAACCACATTATTTTGAACTAGTAATAAGGTGGTGTAAGTGATATAAACATTAGGATTGTAGTTATTCTAGCTATTGTAGCCATGATGCCCTTGTCCTTTATTTTGACCTTGGCCTTGGCCTTGGTAGTTCCCCTTATATGGTGGTATAGTTTCTTGAAAATATTGTTTCTAAAGTTTATATAAACCTTGATAAGTCATATTCAAATGCTGATACCTCTTAACATTTATTATCTCATTTCCTAAAGAATGAAACATGCTCTTGAGCTCTTGGAAGTTCTTTTGGTCTTGAGAGTCACTAGATTCACTAGTAGAAGCTTTTTCTTATTTTGGTGTAGGTATTGTAGTAATTGTTAGCATATTAGGAATGAAATAAAGTGGAGGGATAACAATAGGAGGTGGTATAATTTCAAGAAATAAGGTCATTGGTGGTCTAGATGTAAGCTTGTCATCTTGAGCCAGACAATTATTTGCTTTGATGGCCACCTCATAAGCATCTGGGAGTATATTTCCTCCCATATAATGGATCATCAATACCATATCACTATTTAAATCCTTAAAATAATATATAAAGGTAAATTTATGGGTTGGTCTAATTGAGATTGGGATTTTGTCCCATGTTTTTTGGAACCTTGTATTGAAGTCTTGCATGACTTCATGAGGAGCTTTCTTAATGGAAGTTTGTTGCTCTGTAAGTAAAAAATGGTCACTTTTGTCCTCAAATATTTTACATTAGAATTATCCTAATTGGTCCCATGTATGAATTAAATTAGTAGCAAGGCCTCTATACCAATCTATGTCCTTTCATTTAAGATAAGTAGCTGATAACCTAATAGGTATATTTTCCTCAGTGACATTATGGATATTGGAAAAATTAGCTATGTCCATGAGGTGCTCAGAAGGTGTTGTAGCTTGGTCACCAACATAATAAGGAACACTCTTAAGGTTTATAACTAAAATAGTTCATAATGGTTAAGGGATAGATGACTTTGTCCATTAAAATCCATAAAATCTCTAAGGGATACCATGGATACAAAAGGATTTAGTAAAGGTCCCCTTGGAGGGGTAGGTCTTAAAACTGACTTAGGAACAAAGGTTCCTTGATATAGATGTGTAGTGGCAAACATTAATCTTTTTGATGAATTTAAAGGTAGTTAAAAAAATTCAAAGTGAATACCTCTTAAAGTTGACATTGTTACCTTTAACATGAGAGACAACTACTGCTCTACACTAGAGTGTTGATTGTTCCTTTTGGAGTCACTAGATACTATTGCATAGGGGCTTAACTACTACTAATTTGATCAAACCAACATCAACTTTGATCAATTTTCCTTTTAGATTATGGTCCCACTAGGCATGCTAAAAACTATTTTAAGCTTAATTTACACTATTAGAGAGGGTTATTTAGGCTATCTCTAACTCAAATACATAATGGGAACAACCTCAAGATATGGGTATCCTATGGTGAGGTTGAACCTCTGGAGAAGATCAACTTCCTCTTGATGTTCACCTAAACTAATGCTAAACTAATGATTCATGGGGAATAGGCTTAGAAATATTGTTAAGGGATCCTAAGAAAGATAAGAAGGGTGATACACCAAAGTTAAATAGACACTCATATAAGATTGAACACGTATTAGATTAGCATTTAACAACCATATCTCACACAACATTACAATCTTATTAGTTGCATAAATATTTCATAGAAGAGGTTATAAATAGAACACTAATCTAGACAAGCAGGTTAGCTTAAAAACACCTTTAAAGAGGCGAGTAGAAGGATGGTAAACTAGGAAGACTCTCATTCAAAAATTCACCATACACAATCATACTAAGCACTAATTGAAAATAAGAGATAGGCAAAGAGTTGATCTTATTACTTCAAAAAGTAGTTCTTATAATATATTAACAGGGTTTAACCATATTAAATGAGCACACTTTTATAAGAGTCTTAATGAGTATCCTTATCCTATAAAAAAATGATGAATTCTAAGGGCTGAGATCCCCCATAATGGGAATGAGACTAGGATATATAGGATGGGGGGAGAGAGAGAGAGAGAGAGAGAGAGAGAGAGAGAGAGAGAGAGAGAGAGAGAGAGAGAGAGAGAGAGAGAGAGAGAGAGAGAGAGAGAGAGAGAACACACCATCTTAGGTCATTAATTAAACTTAAGATACCACCTTTTGTTCCTTATTTAATGAAATCCTTACTAATTATTGATCAATTAGGACATTACCCATGGATTATTGAGTGGGAACATCACCAAAGGTTATAAGGATGAATTAAATTCCCCTATATATAGTTCCCAATACTAAACCTTTTCTTTGATCCCTCATGCCATCTCTCACTTGAGGACAAAACTTCATGCTCATGGTTATGATAGAAACATGGCTTTGTGCATTTTAAGTAGTTGTTTGTAAAAAATATGGTCATGTTGAAGGATGAGGACCCTTTACTTTAATCACATATATAATCTATCTCCATGTTTGTATCATAGGTCCAACCTATAGATGTAAAATCAATCTAAGATTATTGGCTTTCCCATAGTTTTGATTGACAAAACAAGTTCATAGGTGCATGTTCTTGATTTGAAAATAAGCTACCACCCCCTTCATATATATTAGGTCTAAAAGAACCATTTTGTGTCCATGGGGATCTATTATCAATGCTTGGCCCCATTTCATCATTCAAATTGTCAACCTTTATCTATATTAGGCTTAAATGGCCTATTTTATCCCTATAGAGCCTTAGTGGTGATGATAGATCTTGTGATTTCTATATGGTTTAGCTTGGATTGAGATCAAGCTAGGTTTCTTCATCTTTACCTTGCCTAGGTTTAAAAATGCCTTACTGACTTTCATCAGAATGTCCCAGGATCTCCCTTCACTTATTGGATATTGACCATGACTCAGACTATTAACATTTTGACCTTTGCTTACACCATCAATCTTGATTTGTATGATCGAGCAAGAGCCATCGATATTTCCCTTAACTTGTATACTCTATCCAAGTTGGTGTCATGTCTCAATCATGTGTTAGTTCTTAGGATTCATTATCAATCTACATCCTCATGTGATTGTGCCACATGTCAACCTCTTAAACTCCTTGACCTTTTGACTCATCTTTTACCATCGGATTAAGATGTACAATGCAATGTGGACTATTAGATTTGATGGGATGCACTATTTGAAATATAATAGCTACTTCATGAGATTAAAATTTATGTTCATGCTCCTATCAAATGATGTTTATGCAACCATCATTGACATTCATGCAAATATCAATTTTTAGCTCAAAAGGGTTATTTTGATCAATATTTATTTTAACATTTTCATGGATGTCTTAATTTTTAGGTCTAACTTTAAAGCTCCATAACTTGAGCCAGAGAACTCATGCAGGCATGATACTTCATAGGATGATCGTGGTATGAATAAATCCATGGTGTTTCAATCTTTTAGCTAGTGATACTTTCTGAGTGGACTTATAAAATATGTAAGTAAACTAGTTTGGTTTTTCCTACATGACATATTAGTGAAAATATAGCTCACTTAGGCTTATTCTTGACCTTTTTCATGAATTTACAAGTTTGAATGAGTTCTTAGAGATTTTTAAAAATATACTTCATGCTTTTGAATGTTATGACCACTATGGAGACCTATTTTTTTGAATTTGGACAAACTACCCTTTAAGTGAACTTAAAGTGTGTCAAAAGATTTATAAGCTACATGATCTATTTGGTCCACTCAGTCCATCAAAAACATCTAGTCATATACCCATCCATTATCAACTTGATCCATCTAGGCACAAGCTTGGTATGTGGGCCAAAAATGGCCAACATTTCACTCAAAGGACCTTAAAACACTTTTTCAAGACTAAAATTTCAAACTTTAAACTTATAATTGGTAAACACACCTAGGATAACCTATCACACCATTGATAATACTCACACTCTAATTATTATCTTCAAATCATAATTTCATACCTCATTTAGCCACCATCTCTCTCTTTGCTTGCTTAAACCTTGACCTGCAAACCACATTAGGCCTTAAAATTGACCTTAAAGCCTCTTTCCATGTACTATAAACTTAAAATACATGCTCAAAAAACATCTCACATTATTAAACAATATCAAACATCCTTCATATACCTTGAAAATAGATCATGATGCCTCATCAAGCCAAGTAGGGTCTGGAGGTGATCTAGTTGCATATTCAATGTATAGGTCTTACCTCTATAGGCTCACTTTAAGACTCTCATGAGTACTCTGATTCCTCATTTTCATTCTAAAATAATCTCATATAGCCTCGTATATCTTTATTCATCCATATCACTAGGTCACCATGCTTAGACCTTCTCACTAGGACTTTACAAGTTATGACTATTACCATAATTAGGATTCTCAAGATGTTAAATCTTTAAAAATGATCTTAAAAATATCTTTGATGATTATTAACTTTGTTCACATGCCTTACATTCTCCTCAAATAATGTCATACCTTTTCACATAACTTTACACATTCATTTGCATGCTCATCATGCACATGCCTCTTCATGACATGGATAGGCTTAGGCTACTTAAGGACTTATCCTTAATAACGTAAATTAAAATAATTATAAAGGTTTTTACACCTAAACTTCAATCCCATATAATGACAAATAAATTCTCACATACCCAAGTTCACTCACTTCACTATTCTACCTACACATACCTTTTCACAAGGTCTAGATAAGGCTTTACAAGACACCTTGATGCCTTGACTTATTTCTTCCATGTCATGACCTTAACACAACATCAATAAAGTATATATATGACACGTAGACATATACCTTTATATATCATGGAAACAATACTTACTATGTTGATATAAACACTCATCATGCCTTCATAAGAACTTTGTCACATCAGGCTCACAAGATTAGACATCAAAGGCCACTCACCATGCATCTTCACCAAATGTATCTAGACATCAATGACAACAAACTTTGAAATTGATGACATCAATGACAAAATTATTTCAACACTTATACCCAAATTATTTGAAGAGGCATATCAATATGCCTTAAGAACAGAAGAAAAACTTGTAAGGAAGTAACCTTAATACATAAGAGGAAGGGGTAGAAGCTACAAAGGAAGAGGAAAATTAAGAGGAAGAATTAGCTACAAGCACATCAAGAAGATACCAACAAATCAATCTCATAAAGATAAGAACAATTCTCAAGAGCTAGATATCCTTGCAGAGATATAAGACATTTAAATAAAGGTAGAGGTAGATGATTTACTAGAAGTTACTTTAAGTATGGAAAGTTTTGGCATATATCCTAAGAATTCTTTGAATGTCCTTATACCATCCAAGGAAATATAAAATTATCTCAAGATTAAGATTACTGAAGTGTAAGCTCACCTACTTGTGATCAATAATAATCCAAGAGAGGAGATTAGTATCATATTAGTATGATTAAAATCACTTAAAAATACACTAATAAACTAACACCTCAAGCCTAGACACTCAAAGAATAAGATAAAAATACAATAAACTATCAGTATATGACAAAAAACCACTATTTACCTTTTTTGATAGTAAGAGTTGTATGTTCACCATGGATAGATGTGTTTGGTCATGTGATCAAAGAATCTTTGGCAATGGTGTTCCTTGCATCATCTCTGCTTATCACATTGGTAATGTTGGGATTGGATTTTGATTTTTATTAGCTCTATCTCAACAAATGAGAATTATAACACTATAAATATGGTCTTTTAATTTATTTTTACATCATAACATTACACTAAAAGAGATTATTGAAAAATGGGTGAAACATTCTATTTATATCCTTCCAAACTAACTCTAACCCAATTTTAGTTAGGTTAGAATTAACTGAGGTTAAGTTTAGACCAACCCTTATTTATTTAAGCAATGTAAAAGTAATTAATATTTTGGATAAATATCCCATTTATTAAGCATGGCTCTCTATTTCTAAATTTAAGGCTTTAAAGAAGATATTTTCAATTCCTTAACTTTAAGGATGATGACATCATCATGACCTCATTTTTATTGGAATTTAATTTTTACAAAATTTATTTTCACCAATTTCACATGTAAATTTAATTTAAGTATTTAATTTGATTTAATTAGTTAATTCATTTTGGTTAGCATTTTTACACTTAAGGAATTGTTCAAGTGCCCTGCTTAATGGGTCTAAAGGCCACACTATCAATTTGTTAGGTCTCAAGTTGTCTAGAGATGAATCCATGAGAGGTTACTATTGAGTACAATATAATTCCCGAAAGTAGGGATTCCTTAACATGATTTTGAGTACTAATGTTTTATGTGTAGATGAAGTTGGGGCATTCAGTGATTCCTAGTCTTCATTTTCTCTATTTGGTGCAAATCAATCTAAAGTTTGGTGGGAACATAGTTGTGTCTAAAATGGGGTGTCTATAAATTTCCTTTATTTGGGAAGATTTTATAATATACATGAATAGTAACATATTCTCAAACAATGAAAAATTCATTAATGTCTTGGCCAATGCTCGAAAAGGTGATGGATTAGCCCTCAAGGTGATGGATTAGCCCTCAATGCCCCCACAAGGGAAAGGGTGACAAATACGGTTGGCAAACATTCCCTCAAAAATAAATAAACTATGTGACCTTTAAGTAATGGGGTTGTAAATAAGAATTTTCCCAAAGGTGGTTATAATCAGTGGAATAATGAGATGCCCTAGTAGGGAAAATAAAAATAATGATTTGCCCAAAGGTAGTTATAATACTTAGTATATTGAGATGCCCTAGTAGGGAAAATAAAAATAATAATTTGTCTGAAGGTGGTTATAATCATTAGCATAGTGAAAACATGCCCCATTAGGGTGGATAAGTGATAATTATTTCCCCAAAGGTGGTTATAATCATTATCATAATGAAAATTCCCTAATATGACAAATAGATTGAAAAATAATGATTTGACCAAAGGTGGTTATAATCATTGGTACATTAAAAAATGCCCACGTATATTGGATAGGTTGAAAAACAATTATTTTCCCAAAACTAGATATAATCATTGGCACAATGGTTTTCCCTAATAAGGTATATGGAAGCATGATATAATTCATCATTTCTCCAGTAGAGTAAATTGAAAAGGGGGGATTATGTATTGAATCCATACTCACAGAGTAATATTAAGCCAACATATAAAATAAACATGAATTTGGGCTACCTTATATTATGAAGATTCACATCCTAACTAGTAGGGATGGAAATTCATTTATGATTCAATTACTCTACATTTCGGTAGTGTTTGGGTGAGTCTAGGATTTTCCAAGTGTGAACAATGAGAAATACAATGGCACCATTTCTTATAAGCATTAACGAAATAGTTTTTTATATAGATTAGGATATTATATATCATAGTTATAGATAATTATAATAAAAATACATATCCAAAAAATGGGAAACTCAATTTAAATGCAATTATAAATCACTTAGGCTAATATATGAAAATCAAATCCGAAATGAATATGCAATAATAAACTTAGTGTAGGAACATACAATAATTCATAATATAACTACAAGATATGGGTAATCAAGAATTAAGTGTAAATAAAGTGGAAGAGTACAATGACAACTGAGAAACAAAAATGGCAAAGAGTAAAATAAAAACAAAATAAAGAAACAATAAAACACCAATTAACAAAAACATGAGTAAAAAAATAACAAAACATAAATAAAAATAAATTAATTAAAAAATAAACAAATGAAAAACACCAATAAACAAAAATAAACTAACATGGCCACAAAAAAAATAATGAAAATAAATAAACAATCCAAAACAAAGAAAAGTGCAATAAATAATTTATTCTAAATAGACTAAGGTAAAATACAACCAAGGTTTAATCACAAAGTTAATGCAAATGGAAAACAAATTATTTGTGCATGTGTAATAAAGGTGCTATTCTTGGCTATAGGGTGACCCATAAGCTATATATAAATGATGCATGTATAACAACACAAAGATAAAAGATGAAAAATGTTATCCCTAGGCTACAGGGAATAATGACACACAAAAATAAAATGGGGGGAAAAATAAAAGGAATGGGAAGTTGAATTGACTCTAGGTGCACTAGGAAAGTGGATGTTGCCTACATAGTCCCATGGATATATGATCTAACATAAAATTTAGGCCAAATGTATTTCTCCCATGAGATGGGATAGAAGAAAATTGATTGTTAGAAAACATGATTTCGTGTAGAAGAATATGGGAATGGTCCCTCAAAATTATGAGTGTGTACAAAAATAGAGGGATGACATTCAAAAATATGAAAACATCAACAAAAACAAATCATGTGAGTGCAAGAGTATGATTTTAGGCTAAAATGACACTAAAATGAAATAAACAAGCACTCACACATTAGATAGGTTCATAATTTTTACTACGTATAAGGTTGAGAATGAGAGTAGTCTTGAAAAACTCTATGAGTGTAAACAACAAGCAAAATATAAAGAGCATAATAAAATCCAAGTGGTCATTAGTGAATAAAAGTTGAACACATAATGTGCACAATATAAACTCATAAAATAATCAGAGTGTATGTCTAAGGCTAATAATGATAGGGAAACTAAATGATAAGTGGGCACTTATGAAATATCTAGGATTCATAGAATCCTCAAGGAAAATAATTGGTCTAAAAAGGAAAAAGGTATGGTTGAGCTAACTCAAGATACCTGATGAGGCCAAGATATGCCCAATAAATGTATAATAAATGACCTCATCTTACTCTCTCTTTTTATTAATTTTTATTGCATTTTGTAAATTTTATTTTGATCTGAGATGAGTTAGGATGTGATTATCCATATTTTGTTGATTATGATTATAACATTTTAAAAGACCTGTAAATCCTAACAAATGTTTTGGAAAATTCTAGTTTTACAATAAAATAGGTGATCATCAGGCTAAAGAATAGATATGAAGTGGATTACATGTTTTTTAGAAGCATTGGACTCAATTCAGATTAGTTCTAGAACCTATAGAATCTATTCTAGAACCATCATAGTTAGTTTTGAAACCTACAAAATCTATTCTGGAACCATCATAGTTATTTTTGGAACTTCACCATACTATTTCAAGTTGTCACACTTTCAGACTTAGCTCTAGAACTCTATATTTATCTCTGGTACTCCTTTAGATAAGTTCCAAAATTTTTGTAGCTATATATGGCACTGATGAGGATCTATTCCAAATCGCTGATGATCTGTTAAAGATTAATGATCCCATTATATCAAGAATAGATTCCTGATTTTATGAATTGGTAGAATCAAGACAATTATCACATAGCTGGACATCCAACCACATCTTGATTCAACATCTATTCTGGGCACAATTCAGTTCTATCATATCTATGAAATAGTTATAGCCATCAAAGCATCTATATATACAGACCTGATATAGATATATAAAAGAATAAAATAGAGAAGATAGTAGAAGAATAGAGAGAAAAAAGGATGGCTTAGTATATTTGTAATATAGAAAATTTTTATCAATGAAATAGCCATTCCTATTTTGAAAGTAAATTGAATTGTTTAAATCCTATTCTAGGCAGAGCAAGGGCCCATTCCTCCAAAGGACCAGAATATTCATTTTTGTTAGTATTTATATTTTTATTAGTAAAATTAAATAGGTAACTCTATTAAATTTATAAATGCTTCCAACCCTTTAAAATTAAGATTTGTTGTAAATTTGTTCCTGCAGGCATTTTAGATTAAATTTTCACTTCTGCAACATATGTTTGTTTCCAGTAATCAATTTCATTCCTGCAACATATGTTTGTTTCTAGAAATCAATTTCATTCCTATAACATGTGTTTATTTCCAACAATCAATTTCATTCCTGCAACATGTGTTTATTTCTAGCAATCAATTTCATTCCTACAACATGTGTTTATTTCCAGCAATCAATTTCATTCTTGCAATGTGTGTTTATTTCTAGCAAATTTGCATAGTTTGATTTCAATAAGGTTTTAACAAGAAATCCTTAAGACATTAAAAACCCCCCAAAATAAGAAAAATATAAAAATACCCCCATTTAATTACTAAATCATTATGATTCTTCTGGTTTCATATAGCTTCAGACACAACCCTAGTTAAATATGACATCAACAGAAAGTTGATTAAATGAAGGGGATAATGACACCCAACATTTTTGGCATCATTGCCAGGGAATACTAGTTAGAAATTTCTAATTAAGTGTCAACAAGAGCAATAATCATTCATTTAGTAATTAAATAAATTTTCCCTAATTTTTTAGCAAACCATGAGATTCCAAGGGAATATTTCTCCCCAAAACTTTTGAACAAGAAATTCCATCATCCTCTAGTTTAAGAAAAGACGTTGAACAAGAATTGGAGGCACCATTATCTCCTTCAAGAGAAGAAGCAAAATTTCCATCTTTATAATTTTTGGATCAGTCACCAGAACCAAGTAAAACCATAGGAAGGAGGATTATTTCTCAAGATCCATTGAGGGAAAGTTTGGATTCTCAATTAAGTAGTCAACCCCCTACTCTTGACTTTTCACCATCTCCAAAACAGACCACATACCACATTGATTGGGAGAAGGAATTAAAGAATACCAGAGAAATGGAATGAGAAGCTGTAAGAGAACTTGAGAGAACCTTTACCTATCCTATTCATATTGAGGATGATGAAACCACTATGAAAAACATTTCACCTGCACATTTTCCCACAATTAGAGGAATGTCATCTGAGGATCCTGACCAATTTTTGTTTGAGTTTAAAGTACTATGTCTGACTTATGATTACAAGATAGATAATCAAAAATTGAAGTTGTTTCCATCTACCCTGAAGGATGCATCAATGAGGTGGTTTATGGGATTAACATCTAATTTTATTACCAATAAGGAAAAAATGGAAACTGTCTTCCTAGACAAATGTCAAGATTATTGTAAAGGAAGAAATTGAAAGGAATAATTTTTCAAAATCAAATAGGAAGAAGATGAAAATATGGAAGATTATTTGGATAGATCCCTCTTTGTGAGTAAAAGATGTGGATTTTTACTTCAAGAAGATTTAAATAAAACATTTTTTCCCAAAGGTTTGGATGATGAATCTAGAGAAACCCTTGATTTAATTGGTAGAGGAAACATTTCTTAATTAAGAATGGATGAAATCATAGAAATTTGTAGAAACTATTCAAGAACAAGGGAAGGACCTAGAAAAGGGAAAATAGTTAAAAATTTGAATCTAGATATGAACAAAATGATGGATGAATTAGTAAATGTTAAAATAGATATATGAGTTCAATTAACCTCCACCATGGATGGATTGCAAGCTAAAGCAAATGCCCAACTTGAACCATTAGCCATGTATTATCCTAGATGCAAGAAGAAGCATGCACTAAGAGAATGTCCTTTAGATAAAATGGAAGTATGTCTTGTATGTGAATCTAAATAACATGATACTCATAATTTCTCTCTTCTTCCACTCATAAAAAACAAGCTCAAACAAACCAATACATCAGCCACCATAGAAGAATTTAATTTTATTCAGAGACAACCTAATCAAGGATAGTTTATGCCAAGACTAGCTCCTAATCCCTAGATGATGCCATGCATAGCTCAAATACTACCACAAAGTTGGAGACAACCACCTTGCATTCTTCAACCCACATGGCATCCTCAAGATTGGGCAAGTCAATCTGGGAATACTCAAGGACATCAACAACCTTGGGCTGGTCAAATAAATCCTTATACTTGGACACAACCTAGATGGATCCCTAATAATTATGTGCAAGGAAAAACATATCCAAATTAGAACCAACAAACCATAATGGGACATCCAACACAAAATCCATAGATTGAAAACATAGTCCAAACCCAAATGCCAACACAACCAGTAACAAACCCAAGAAACAAACAAACAATTTTTGTATATGAAATAGAACCAAAAAAATTAGTTGATTTAAATACAATGGATTGTAAAAACATTCAAACTATATTTGGTAAAATAATTAGCAGTCCACCTGTTATAGTCACTGAGATGATAGAAGAAGCTAAATTCCCTATCACAGTTATACCTTAGGAAGATGACAAAGAAAAAGATAAAAAAGCTAGAAAAATTTTCTACTGATATTCCCTTTTTAGAAAGACTTAAAGAAACCATCAAAATTGGTGTAGGAACTAAGAAGATTGAATATTTAAATACCATTTTTATGAGAAATTAAGGATATTCTAGAGTTGAACAAAAATTAATCGAATTGTTATGTTTTAAAAAACTTGAAAGAAAGAAACAGTACCCTAGGACTATTCAGGTAGATGGGAAACTTGTTGATTTATTAGCAGGGAAACTCTTACTACCTAAATATGGAGATCCTAGAAGCCACATTATTTCTATTTCTATAGGGAATAAGGATATACATAACATTTTGATTGATGTGGGTGAAACTATCAATGTAATGACAGTGGACACTTTGAAAACATTACCATTAATAGGAATATAACTTACTAATACCATATCACAGATGGCAGATTAGTCTATAAAAAAACCAGGAGGAGTTATTGAAGATGTGGAAGTAATGGTGGAATCATGGGAATATCCAGTTGACTTCTTTATATTATAGCCAAAAGGTAAAACACTTGGTTATCCCATTATTTTGGGGTGACCATGGTTAGCTACAGTTGTTACCTTAATTGATTGTAGGTTAGGTGATATGACTATTTCAAATGGTAAGAATTCTAAGCAAATTTCATTATATCCATTTACATGACCTTTTATTAATAATCAAGTGAAATTATGGGTTGATAATCCTGATATTAATGAGCAAAATTTGTCTTCTTTGGCTATGATAACATTATAGGATCATGTATAGGAAATAGATGATATGGTTAATCCTTCATTAAATAAACATCAAGCATCACTGGAGTAGTTAGGATTAGTTCTAGAACCATCACAGTTAGTTCCAAAACCATCACAATTAGTTCTAGAACCATCACAATTAGCTCTAGAATCATCACAGTTAGTTTCAGAATCATCACAGTTAGCTCTAGAACCATGGCAATTCTCTACAAGTGAAGATAACTTCACTCCAGGGGAACATAATTTCTATTGGGGAGAGGAAGGATCTGTAGCATCAACTTTATAGATATCAGGAGATGATGTAGAATTTTTGGAAAATAGTAGTAACAAGGAGTTCAACCTATAACAAGATAATTATCATAACTCTTCATGTTATCCTTTGTCCAGCATTCTACCTCTAAGAACTTTCAAAGATGTTGCTACATATCATATATTATTACCACATGCCTATCCACTAAACACCTTAATGGAACTCGTTCAACAAATTAGTTCATCATATCCTTGAACCAAACATGTTGAGATTCAACTAGGAATTTTTTTTAATATTAATAGCTGGTTAAAGAATGATGAAGAAGTTAAACTATTTGATGTTTTGAAGAATCATACTAAAGCATTTGCTTGGGACTATAGAGATGTGAAAGGAATTCATCCAAGTATCTACACTCATCACATTTATATTGATAATATTAGACCAGTTAGGCAACCTTAGAGAAGGATTAATCTAGCCTTAAGGGATATAGTCAAACAAGAAATTGAAAAACTATTACAAGTAGGTTTTATCTACCGTATCTCAAATAGCTAGTGGGTGTCTCCTCTTGTAATTGTCCCTAAAAATAACATGAAATGGAGAATTTGTGTTGATTATAGGGAACTGAACAAAGCCACCCTGAGAGATTATTTTCCCTTACCATTCTTAGATCAAGTTTTAGACAACCTTTCAGGTAAATAGTATTTTTACTTCTTGGATGGATTTAGTGGATATAATCAAGTCCGAATTACTATTGAGGATCAAGACAAAAATACATTTACTTGTCCATGGGGTACTTTTACTTATAGGGTATTGCCATTTAGACTATGTAATGCTCTAACAACCTTTCAAAGATTTGTATTAGCAATTTTTTTAGACCTAACAAATGACTATATGGAGGTATACATGGATGACTTTACTGTGTATGGAGATACATTTGATGATGCCTTAAAAAATTTAGATAGAGTATTAACAAGATGTAAACAACATCACTTGTCTCTTAGTCATGAGAAATGTTTGTTGATGGTTGATGAAGGGATCGTATTAGGGCACCATATTTCAAAAAGAGGAATTCAGGTTGACCAAAACAAAATCAAGATTATATGAGACTTTCCTATTCCTCAAACTCCTTTAGATATCAAATAATTCTTAGGACATGCTAGATAATATAGTCATTTTATCAAGGATTTTAATAAAATTGCTACCCCCATGTTTAAATTGCTTACCAAGGACTATGAATTTCTTTGGGATGAATAGTGTCAACATGCTTTTGAAGAAATTAAAGAGAAATTAGTAATTGCCCCAATATTGCAAGGAACTAATTGGGGGAAACATTTTCACATCCAAACTAATGCCTCAAATACCTCAATTGGTGCAATTTTGGGACAAAGAGATGAAGAAGGAAGAATGTATGTTACTTACTATCTTAGTAAAAATCTTACTCCCATTGAAAAAACTTACACTACCACTGAAAAAGAATTTTGGGCTGTGATCTATGCAATCAATAAATTTAGACATTACATTACAAGGTACAAAACATTTGTACATACAGATCACTCAATAATTAAATATTTATTGAAAAAACTAGTCGTTAGAGGTAGAATAATTAGATGGTCATTACTTCTACAAGAATTTGATATTACCATTGTGGACAATTTAGGCAAATCTAATATGGTAGATGATTTCTTGTCAAGATTAACCAGTACAGGGGAGTTAGATCCAATCAAGGATAACTTTCCAAATGAACAATTATTTGTTATTTCAGCTAACACACCATGGTTTGCTGACATGGAAAATTATCTTAAAATAGGGAATTTTCTTCCTTATTTCACTAAAAAGTAAATTAAAAAATTAATCAAAACCAGTACATAGTTCAAATGGTTAAATGGAATGCTATTTAAATGTGGATTTGATTTGGTTTTATGCAGGTGTGTAATAGAAGATGAAATTTTTGACATCCTCCAGGCATGTCATGATGAACCAAGTCGAGGACACTATTTAATGAAAAGAATAGCTCACAAGATACTTGGAACTGGTTACTATTGGCCATCTCTATACAAAGATGTGAAGAGATATATCAGGCGGTGTGATCCTTGTCAAAGGATGGGATAGCCAACCATTACCAATGAAATGCCTCTGCAACCACAAGTAGTGATTAAACCATTTGAGAGATGGGGATTGGATTTTGTTGGACCTTTTAATCCTCCTTCATAAGGAAAAGAGCATATTATTGTGTGTACTGATTATGTAACAAAATGGGCAAAAGTGCAAGCTTTAACAAATGTCACTAAAGAAGCAGTTGCTAATTTCCTTTAGCACAGAATTATGGTAAAGTTTGGAACACCAAGAAGCTTAGGTTTAGACCATAAACCACAATTTATGTCTAATATGATCCAAGCCTTCACAATGTATTATCAGATTAATCATAGGAAGTCATCTCCCTATCACCCACAATCAAATGGACAAGTTGAAGTAATAAATAGAGAATTAGAAATCATCTTCACTAAAATAGTTGAAGCTGAAAGAAGAGATTGGGTAAAAAGACTACCTAAAGCTGTCTGGGCTTAAAATATAACTTGGAAAACCACAACAGGGTTTTCACCATATGAGTTAGTCTATGGGAAAAATCCCTTGTTACCTATTAATTTTGAACTATAGAAATTGAGGACAATAGCTAAGGTGGGATTTGAATTGGATGTAGCTCAAAAGGAGTGAATCCTTCAACTCAATGAATTAGATGAATTCAGAATGGAAGCACTTCACCAAACAAAGATAATCCAAGGTCAAAGGAAGCAATGGCATGATTCACATAGTAAAGAAAGATAATTCAAAGTAGGAGACTAGGCATTGTTGTTTGATTTTAAGTACCAATAATTCAAAGGTAAATTAAGAACCAGATGGTTGGGACCTTATCAAATCAAGTAGATATTTGACAATGGTTCTATCTAGTTACTTCCAATTGATGGTAGCATAAGAATAATCTTGGTCGATGGACATAGGCTAAAATTTTATAGGAAGCCTCCTACTAAAGATGAATTCTTGAAGCAAATTGAAGCAAACAAAGAATTTGATCATATGGAAGAACCAAATTCTAACAAAATGATCACATAACCAAATGAAGAGATCCAGAATAAAGGGAAGAGAATGAAAAATATTAAATGGCATTCTCTTCTCCCCCCCAAAAAAAAAGAATGAAAACCAGTAAATGGCATTCTCTTCCCAAAAAAATTAATTAAAAAAAAATTATATAAAAAAAAGAATCAATTGAAAATCAGTGATGATGTTGATCTTCTCAAATAAATGGCTAATTCAAATAAAAATTTTTGAATTATAATTATATTCTAACTATTTTTTAGGGATGATGTGTTTACATAATAGAGGGATTACATCATCAAGGATGGTAATTATGTTTTTAACCTATTAAAGGTTAAATGAAAGTTTGCATGTCTGATTAGACTTGATTTAGAAAGATTAGTTTGATGAGTCATGTATTATACATCATGTTTAAATGTGCAAAATCATGAGAAGGATATTGATGATGGAATGAGTGTGTGAATAACCATAAAAAAATCATTATTATGATTGAGTCAACTAAATCCACCAGTTATGTACCTAAGTACATTACTTCTGTAGCTGAGTACAATAATTTTGCAATTGAATTAACCAAAATAACAACTAAATCTACTACTTCCATAGCCATAATCATCAATTCTATCGATACAAGAAGTAATTTTCAAGCTAACCTATGAGAGATTCAAGAAAAAAAATAATGAATCATGGGAATCAAAATGAAGTTAGAACCAGACACTGATACCCAAATCCTTGCAGATGAAGTAGAAAATATATTTCAATAGGTAGGATGGCTGGAGTTTCTGTGGAAATTTCCCAAATACAATGATAAAATAATAAGATAATTTATTATTAATTTAGAGCAAATAAGGACAAAGGTTAGAAAGGTTTTCATTCCTTTTTCTATGAAAATCATAAGTGAGACGCTTGAAATACCTATAATGCATGTCCCAAACCCTATCAAAGGAACAATGAAAGACCTGGCTAAAACCTTGTTAAAAGAAGGGGAAGTTGAACCCCAATATATTTATAATACAAAGCAAATCATCAAAGGAGTTAAGAGGGTTTGCTTGCCTAAACCCTTTGGCAGAGTAACATTATGGATAGTTAAATATTTAACTTGTGATGGATAATATAGGATAGTAGGAAAAGAAGACCTAAAAATCCTTATACACCTTAGATATGGAGCCAAAAAACTAGAATATATAGTAAACCTTCCAGGGTTTCTTTTTGACTCCATCCATATCATGGCCTAGAGGTATTCTTGGGGTGTAAGAACAATTAGACATCATGGGTTAGTGCATTTAATATGCCAACACCATTTCATTTCTAAGAAAAATGGGGAAGAAATGTGGGACAAGTTTCTTGGAAAATTTGGACAAAAACCTTGTATTCCCAGAAGAACAATAACAACTCCTCTTGCTCTTTTAGTTCATTTGAAAACTGCTACTATTACTAAAGAAAAGAAAAGATTAGGGGAAGAGGAAATACCAAAGAGAAGAAAATCTATAAGAAAAGTTAAAATTATAGACTCTACTATACCTTCTCAAGTCATTTCTTCTTCTGCTAAGGCTATAGAAGAACTGGTACCTATCTATGACAATGACAGTTCACCTAGGCCTAAAAAAAAGGCAAAAACTAGAAGACATTCTAAGAGGAGATCTATGTTTGCACATTTGAGGCTCCTCAAGAAAGGAAATGCCATAGAAAGTCCAAGGAAAGTTCAGAGGAGCTGGAAGAACAAGAAAGGCTAGAAACTGAAGCTACTAATATTTTGGGTAGCAAGGCCATGACTCCTCCTAGACCAAGCCAAACAAAAAAGGAAAAAGAAGATGAAAGATTTGAGGAGCCAGTTTTCCAAGAAATGGGTGAGACTACATCACCATCACATGCAAAAAATGAATAGGCATCTTGGAGAAGGAAAGGGAAATCCCCTATAGTGGAAGAGGAATGCTTAACTCCCAAAGAACTTTCAGAAAAAGAACAAAACCAGTAGATTAAATAGGATCCATTTTTGTCCAGAGTAGAATTCATTATCAAGGAAAAGGATGAGGAATTAAATTTCATCAAACTCAAGTTAGAATAGAAATAAATGCTCCTTACAGAGTTAATAAACTAGCTCACAGCCAGGAATGAGGAATTAGCAAAAGTTAAAAAGCAACTAATAGAGAATGAGGGAAAATGTACAATACAGACCTCTGTGTCAATAGTCTCTACACATAATGAATTGACTTATTTGTCACTCAAGCAGTTATGGGATGACACATGCAGAGAACTCAATGAACTCAAAACATCCAATATAGACTTGAAAGGCAAACTAGTGGAAGAGGAGAAAGCAAGGAAGGAATGGGAAGACAAATTTTACAAGGAGGAAAATGATAAGTATAAATGTCTTGTGAAAATAAAAATAGTTTGTATGATGAGTGAGAAACTGCTTGCATGTAGAATACCTTCTCTTGTTTATATCATATTTTTAGAAGAATAATTCATTTGCCAGTAGTTGGCAAGGATATCATGTGGCCTTCCACATGAAATAAAAGATGAAGCTAATTTCTCAGCCACATACTCCTTAGCTAATATAGAACAGAAAAACCTTCTTTGTGAATTTTACCTCTACAATTTTATGCTAGAAATAAATACAAGTTTTATGATCAATTTGTATGTAGGAGAAAGTCAATTTAACACATTTGTTTCTATTCTTCAAAATCAAATTACATGGAAAGTAAGGGAGTCAAAGCATTAGTCAAAGGCTAGTTCATCTCGTCTCTGTATGAGAATTCATTATGGTAATCCATCCACCTTTGATACATATTTCCAATCCCATGCATTTAATGATAAATTCAAGGGACCTTATCTTTTCAGTTTATAACAAAGCATGGATGTCTTCACTGCTTATGAAAGGGAAAGTTTTGATAATATATATGATGCATGTTTAAAAAGATGGGAATTTCTCTCAGTGGCATTGAAAAGAAGGGAAGTAATATCCCCTTCAAATTTTATCTAGGGTTTAGAAAGGGCAAAACCATTATGCACAATAATTCCTCAAATTAATGAGACTCCCTTGAGCATATGGATAGGAATGCAGACAAGGCCACCTCTCCTTCTCACCCCCATATCTCCTTGGAAAAATAGAAAACCTCAACATCCCACTTAGTTTGAGGAATGGAAAAGAAAATTAGAAGTAGGAGTAGGGTATAGTACTTATGTGTCAAAGCATTGGGACATTCAATTTTAGCCATTTGATGTGAGTAATCAAATAGAATGCCAGATATATAATCTTGAATTTGAAGAATGAAGTTTGTAAAGGGACTTACAAACAAGTATGGGGGAAAAGATGAGGCTAGGATATTCCCAATAAATGTATAATAAATTACCTCATATTAATCTCTCTTTTTATTAAGTTTTATTTCATTTTGTAACTTTTATTTTGATCTAAGATGAGTTAGGATGTGATTATCCATCTTTTGTTGATTATGACTCTAACATTTTAAAAGACCTGTAAATCCTAACAAGTGTGTTGGAAAATTCTAGTTTTGCAATAAAATAGGTCATCATCAAGCTAAAGAATAAATACGAAGTGGATTACATGTTTTTTGGAAGCATTGGACTCAATTTAGATTAGTTTCAGAACCTACAAAATCTATTCTGGAACCATCATAGTTAGTTCTAAAACCTGTAGAATCTATTCAAGAACCATCACAGTTAGTTCTAGAACTTCACCATACTATTTCAAGTTGTCACATTTTTCGATTTATCTATGGAACTCTATATGTAGCTCTAATACTCCTTCAGATAAGTTCCAAAACTTTTGTGGCTAGATATGGAACTGATGAGGATCTATTCCAAATGGCTGACGATCTGTTAAAGATCAATGATCCCATTAAATTAAGAATAGATTCCCAATTTTTTGAATTGGCAAAATCAAGACAATTATCACACAGCTGGACATCCAACCACATCTTTATTAAGCATCTATTCTTGGCATAATTTAGTTCTATCATATCTAGAAATAGTTACAGCCATCAAAGCATCTATATATATAGACCTGATATAGAGATATATAAAAGAATAAAATAGAGAAGATAGTAGAAGAATAGAGAGAAAAAAGGATAGCTTAGTATATTTGTAATAAAAAACATTTTTATCAATGAAATAGCCATTCTTATTTTGAAAGCAAATTGAATTGTTTAAATCCTATTCTAGGCAGAGCAAGGGCGCACTCCTCCAAAGGACTAGGATCTTCATTTTTGTCAGTATTTATATTTGTATTAGAAAAAGTAAATAGGTAACTCTATTAAATTTATAAATGCTTCCAACTCTTTAAAATTAATATTTGTTATAAATTTGTTCCTATAGGTGTTTTAGATTAAATTTTCACTTTTGCAATATATGTTTGTTTCTAGCAATCAATTTCATTCCTGTAATGTATGTTTGTTTCCAACAATCAATTTCATTCCTGCAACGTGTGTTTGTTTCTAACAATCAATTTCATTCCTGCAACATGTGTTTATTTCCAGTAATAAATTTCATTCTTATGTGTGTTTATTTCTAGCAATCAATTTCATTCCTGCAACGTGTGTTTATTTCCAATAGATTTTTATAGTTTGATTTCAATAAGGTTTTAATCAAGAAATCCTTAAGACATTAAACCCCCCCCCAAAAAATAAGAATTATATACAAATACCCTATTTAATTATTAAATCATTATGATTCCTCTTGTTGTATACAACTTCAGACACAACCTTGGTTAAATATGACATCAACATAAAGTTGATTAAATGAAGGGGATAATGACACCCAACAATACCCTTTGTATCCAAGTGCTACCTATATAGTCTATGTGGTTCTTAGGATAATGTAGTTCGCCTAGAAATGAGAGGAAAAATACCAAGGTAGTCTATGAATTAAACTAAATAAAAAATATGGCCCATCCCATAAAGTTTTGATAGATTTATATCTAGCACAAAAATTCTAAGCTAATTTTCATGATTTTGTGAATTTTTTATTTTTAAAAAATTTTAAAAATTTTTAGGAGTTTTGAAACTATTTAAAATGTTTTAGTAATTTTATAGGAATCTTAACTAAATCAATAATTAATAGATTCATAATGGTCCAAATCATAAAATGGCAAGAGCATGGCTTAGGTTTCTTGAAAAATAACAAGAGTGTTCAATCTTAAATTATTCATAAAATGGTGAGATCATGGAAAATAGGTATTTGATTTGACCTCAATGTGAATCAAGTATCTCTTACATAGTCCCATAGGACATCAATTTATTATAGTTCTACCTCACAGTGGAGGATCCTACTATGTAACATCAAGTTTGTGAATTAAGAAAATGGGATAATATAGAATAGTGATGTGTCATTGCATAGTAAAGGTATTACTCTTAATTTACCAGTAAGAAGTTATAACTAGGAAATAATGGCATGGGCCAATGATACAAATTTGACCAAAATTGGTTAGAATTAGTATCATCAATAATGAGATAGAAAGTAACAAAAATGATGAGTGTAATTACCAAACCATTTTTATACTACCCCAATATATTTCCTCTTTGTGAATACTAAATAAACTATTGATACGTCATTTAAATCCCTCAATAAAATTTCCTTAAGAATGAATGGATCAGAACCATGTTCAAAAAAGGTGGGGTAGGGAGGGTAAAACAACTTCAACCAATAAGAAAGGTATGGAAAGAATAGTACATGATATGATACAAGGAAGGTGACATTATGGTATGATGTAAACAATCCTCATAGATAATATCTCAAGTCTCTCAATAAAAATAATACTTGAGATTGATTATTTTCATGTGTTCATCAATTTCATATCCTTCTAGTGTATCTAACATGTAAGATGTAGATCCATAATTAGAAATAATGACATAAGGTCTTATCCAATTATGCTTGAACTTATCTTTCTTCTTTTTCTTAGCTGTGGCGTTCTTCTAGTTTTCTTTAAGGACGAGATCACCAAGCTTGAAATCTATATGATTTACACACTAGTTACACTGACCACATAACTATTTATAATATGTTTGAAGGTTATTTACATAGGCCATGTGTTTTTCATCTAGTAACTCCAACTCTTATAAGTGAGCTACCTTGTAATCCTCATCATCAAGGATGTGCTTCAATGAAATGCATACAAAAGGTAACTCTAATTCAATGGGAATAATGAGCTTAGTGTAATAGATAAGGGAATATGGTGTGGCTCTTGTTAGAGTATGGTAATCCTAGAGGGAATAAAATATCTATAAGTGTCAATCATGACCAACATCATTGAAAATATTATTAAGAATATTGGAAATGGTCTTATTAGATGCCCCTACTTGGCCATTACCTTATGGGTGATATGCATTGGAAAAGTGTTGCATGATGTTAAACTTAACATAGAGTGATTTGACATCCTTTTTATTAAATTATCTTCCATTATTAGATATAATGTCAGATGGGACACCATAGTGTAAAATGAGATAGTTGAATATGAATTTTGTAAATTTTTTTCCCAATCATGTGAGGGGTATAGCTTGTACCCACTTAGTGATATACTCAGTGGTGGTAAGGATATACTTATGACCATCTGAGGAATTAAGGTTAATATTCCTAATGAGATTGAGTCCCCATGTTGAAAATGGCCATAATGTAGTCATCAATTTGAGTGTTATGGCTAGATCATGAATAAAATTTTCATATCTCTAACATTTTTTACATATTTTTACATAATCAAATGCATATGCTTCGATGGTTGGACAATAATAACTGGTACATATGATCTTTTTGGTAAGGATATCCCAATTAGTGTAAGATACAAAAACACTTTACTTAATGTTTTTATATGCTAATGCAATTTCTATTGAATTCAAACAATGAAAAAATGTTGCATCAAATATTCTATAGTAAAGGGTTCCCCCAAGTAGGGTATATCAAGAGGCTTGTATGTGAAATCATTTTATTATTTATGTGAAAGGTCTATGAGAAGGATTTGGTCATGTAGGCAATTATATAAATCAGAATACCATATATAAATGAGACTAATAATTTCATAAATCATTTTAATGATTGAAGGTTCTTGAGCAAGTGTTAGAAGATGTTTAACAAATAATTGGTAGTCATTTTCGTTGTCTATGCTTTAGATCAAAGAAACAATTATAGCCATGGAATATATTATCCTATTAATGGCTTGAGGTATGTGATTAAACTAAAGGTGGGAAACCTAATGCTTGATAATGTCCACCATGGACTTGAATGGTATCAAATTATCATCTTTGGTATAAAACTAGTCTATAACCTAATTGATGATTATCTAAGAATCAACATGAACCAAGATCTATTGAATGTTCCATTATACCACTTGATGAAGCCCTACAATGAGATATTCATATTTAACCCTGTTATTAGTATAAATAAATATTATATGAAATGATTTGGGAATGAGATCCCCCTTATGATTTAATAAATAATAAGACTACCCTTGATCCATAAGATGTGAATGACCCAACAAAATATACCTTCTAGTGTTATTTATTAGAGTTGTTGATATAATAGTCATGATGGACTTATCTAGGAATATAAAAGTGAGTGTTTGATTATCTAAAAAGGGAGCTTAAACAAGTTTATCTATAATTACTCATCCCTTTATGGACTTTTGATTGACATACTCAATCTCAAACTCTCTAAAAAAACATGATCCACTTATCCATACAACCCTTTAATGTTATTTTTCATAGTAGCTACTTGAGCTAATCTACTTTAGATATTACTATGGTCTTGTTTTTAATCATATTATGACATAATTTATGGGCTAAAAAAACCATATATAAATAAGGTTTTTATATTGACATATAGCTATGTTCATATGATACCAGTGTATGACTTATATAATACATAGCATGTTCTTCCCCATTTTCATTATGATGAGCTAAAAGTTCCCCTAAGACATTCTTAGTGGTAGATAAGTAAAGTAGAAATGGTCTCCCTGACATTGGAGGTAACAAAATAGGTAAATTGGCTAAGTATTCCTTCAAGTGCTCAAAGGTTTTCTGACATTTAGCATCAAAAATAATTATAATACCTTTATTTAATAAATGAGTGAAGGGGTGGAATTTATCAGCCAACTATGAAATGAAGCATCTAATAGACTTTATTTTGCTCTAGAAACTATAGATCTACTTCAATGTGGAAGGTGGAAACATCTTGGTGATGGCTTAAACCTTTGCAAGATCAACCTTAATGCCTTAGTGAGAGATAATAAATCTTAAATTTTTTCCTTAAGTGACACTAAAGATGCACTTTTTGGGATTAAGTTAAACCTTTTACTCACAAAGCATTTTAAATATACTTCATAGTGTGGTTGGATGATTGAAATAGATCTTGCATTTACCCAATATGTCATCAACCTAGTATTCAATAATATCATGCATCATATCATAAAATATGATGAGCATGTCCCTTTGGTATATTTACCCAAAATTATTGAGGTTGAATGGCATAACTTGATATAAAAAATTTCCTCAAAACGTGATGAACAATAATTTATGTTAGTCTTTTGGCATGATCCTGATCTAATTATATATTGAAAAGCCATCTAAGAGGGAAAGCATTTCATACCTAGATATGGAGTCAAATATCAATTCAATATTCAGTAGAGTAATTTCATTCTTAGTAGAGTCCCAATCTATAATTTGAGGATGATAAATGAGAAGAGTGGAATCTTAGATTATTTCCATGATGGTGCAAATGGTATATGGGTTGAATAAGTTGGTACTAGAAAGGTCTTCATATAATTTATGATCAGACTTTGATTCACTTTTAACATCATTGTTACTAGTCATTGGTGTTGGAAAATGAATAAAATACATGGGGTTACCCCTAAAATATTTAAATTTGAGACCATGAGTTCATTTATATTTTCTCATAGAAATGGGCTCAAGAGTACCCTTATAATTTTTCCCCAGACCTCTACTTTTATACAATTAGTTATTAATGACCCTCTTAGGGATGGGATACTCTATACTATATTATAAATTAGCTAATTTGTCATTATATAACTAAGAATAATAATTGGTAAGTGTGTATTATTCTTGGCTAGTGGTCATTGTGAAAATAATAGGTGTGGGGATATGAAGATTTCCTTTTCCTTTCATTGTCATTCAATAAAAATTGGCTTAACTTTGGGCCTTTCATAGGTCTTGGGATTCTATGGAAACTTGGTTATGTAGAATGTGTCATGGGTAAAATACTCTCTTGGACCATTTTTTGAAATGGTAAAATGATTAAATTTTTCTAAGAGGTTTATGTGAGGTTGAGGAAAGGCTATTGGGGTCTATACTAATGGCCTCTAGATATTCAACAAGTATCTCTTCAACTTTGTCCTTCTTTGGCACTATGTCTAGACCAAAATTGTAATTGTAACTTTCATATTTGGCCTCCAAATTATTATAGTGTTCATATGGATATAAATATACATGGATAGTTACCTCCATTATTGAGTGAGTAAATGTGATACACTAGTGCAATGTTTAAGGGACTGCATGAATTTCATGTATCTATAATCTACCAAAAATAAAAATTTATGATAAATCAAGGTCTAACATGTGTTAAAATGGATTTTGGGTCAAAGGCCCAACAATACATGGCAAAATTATGGTTCCTTATGATACCCATTCTTCATTTTCATATGCCTTGATAGTTGTAGTCTCTAGCTAAAGGTCAATGATTGTATATCTTAGATGCTTAATGAGCTTTAGAGACATAATAATCAGAACCAATCCATTGTCTATGAGAACACATTTGAATTTTTTCCACATGATGAAAACTTCAATAAATAGTGGATTATTATGGAGAGGTCCAAGGGATGACATATCTCTTTGGTTGAAGTTCAACTATTGGCTTGGGGATAACTGTCTAACCAAAGCTTGAAATTTGTGAACTGTAATGTCATTTGGAACTTGGGATTGGCCTAAGAGTTCTATAGGGATATTCTTCTGGATGGTAGATATATGAAATAAATCTAAAATGGATATTTGTAAGAGTGTCTTTTGGAGTTGTTCCATAATATCATATGTTTTTTCATTAACAATGGTAATTGGTTTACTCTTAGCTAACATAGTGGGTTGGATTGCCTAATTGGTAGGGGGTTATGGGCATAGGAAGGTAATTTGAGACTTTTGAGTTGTTATTTCAAAATCCAAATTGGATACAAGAATATAATAGTTATAAAATTATGGAAATGGGACAAAGAAGATAATTTTTGATTGCCAGTGTACTTGGTTACGGTTGTAGGGTAATGAAGAATTATCAACATAGGGTTCTAAACTAGTAATCCTTAGTTGATTTTGAACTTGGATGTAGTTATATATGTCAAAGAAGGATTATCAACATTGGTAGGTTGATTGGCATTGTTAGATAATGGTCTTAGTATATTGGTATTTGATCTAGGATTGATGGTAATGGTAGAAACATGTCCACCTAAAATATGACCTACAACTTTATTATAGTCATGTGTAACTACATGGTAATTATGTTAGATATTGTGGTCATTTTGGCCTTGATTTATTTTATTTTTTGATTGACATTATTTTCATTATTGTTGATATTGTTTTTGTTGTGGTCTTTATTTTTTATATTGCTTATTGGCATTGTTATGTTATGGAAGAGTATTTTGGTAGATACCCAAGTTTTGATTGGAAGTAGATGCTCTATTATCCAACTAAATTTATCTATTTGCATACATATTATAAAAAAGGTGCTTCAATTGCACACAATAAAATATATAATTTCCATTAACACAAGGGTATTCATAAAATTCATGATTTTTTTAGCAATCTGGATAAGGTATACCCCCAGAAAAGTGTTTTAGAATTATCCAACTAATCATTGGTTATAGTTAGTTTTTGAATCACTACTTCAATAGGCTCACCAAGGTCACTAAAGACTCTAGCAGTGGGACTTATTCTTTGAGGAGGGGCTTGAAAATGTAGTGGTTGTAGAATTTGTGTAGTTAGCCTAGGTTGTGATATAGACTTTGATTGTTAGATAGTTTGTATTTATAGAATAAGTTACATTTTTGGCATATCCTATGTTTCTCTCAATTTATGTCTATTTATATTTAAATAAGAAGTAAGAAAATAGTCCTAAGGGTATGGTAGAATAACTTATTAATTTGTGCATGTGTAATCTAAATGATCATGAAGAGCTCATATTTATCTTAGGAAGAATGATTTATAGATAATAAATCACTCATGAAAAGGGGTTTTTAGATGGGTTGCAAGGTTGATTTCCTAGTGTGAATTAGATCGAAAAAGTGTGAGCTTACTAGGAGGCTATCAATCCACACTTTTAAAATAGTTAAGTTAAAATAAATGAAGATAAATTACTTGTATCAAATGACAAAAAAGATTAAAAGAGAATAAAAGAATGAATAAATGATTGATAAAGGTAAAATAGACTAATTAAACAAATAATGGGTCAATACTAATGCTAAATAGGTCAGGTTGGGTTTAGAAAATACACAAAGTCTCTAGGAATAGGAAGTGACATAGAAAGTGTATATTGGTTGAGGTTAGATAGGTTGAAATAACATGTTATTTCCTAACATAATGACCATAGGTGGTCAAGATGATCTTTGGAAATTTTGTTGACCATTGATGGTTGGGTGATTATCAATAGTTAAAGATGATTATCAGTGATTAGGGTGACCATTGGTGGTTGTTGTGGGTCCTAGGTATGTTTAAAAAAGAGTTAAAAAATGGTTTAATAAGTGGTTTGAGATCTATTTTGGATCTAGGGTTTAGGAGATATGATGAAAAAAGGTATGATTTAGGCAAGAAATTCATAAACCAAACAAATAGAATCTAAAGTACCAAATGTACCTAGTTTGTTGCTTGATGGCTGATGGTTAATCCTATAGCAATTTTAGTAGAGTAATGGTACTTTACATTAAGAGAAATTTTTGTAGAGTTTTGGGTCTCTATTGTACTTGTTGAGTTACTAAAAGGAGAAACTACCTAGAATTTTAATAGATCATGATGACTTATGGTTGCCTGTTGGATGAATGCTTGGATTGTTAAATTTCTTGATCATGGCTCTTTTTTCACCTCTTGATCCCCTCTTTTTATAGGCAAAAATATATAGAATTATAAGGTTCCATAAGAAGTTTAGTTGGTTTCTATGATGCATTATCTTACCATCTATATTAAATTTTGAGTTGTCTTTAGCCAGATGGGGAAGAGACCTGACCCTCAATGGTCAGGGTGACCATCAATGGTCAAGTGTCAAAGGTTAAGTGGGGTAAAATGGTGGGTTTGGTTAGTTCATTAAACTAACCATGGTTAGGTTTGATTAGAGGTCAAAGGGTCAAATTGGTCTTAAAGGGATTCTAAGGTGGTCTAGGGGTATTTTAACATTTAGATCTATGGTGTGCTAAATTTTGGTGTCTACATTTTACACTTTTTTATTATTCATTTTATGTTATAAAGATTTAAAAAAATTAATTGTGGGTTAAATATTGGTTGCCCCAAGTATGGGAGGTGGTGTTCCCCTTTAAACTAAGAGTTGATGAGGTGAAACTGAATCAGGTTTGGGTTTGATGAGTGGTTTATGGTGAGTCACGAGGTTGGTGATAATGGTGGTTTGGTATTTGAAGCATAAAAATGTGAAAAAATATATGAATAAGTGTGATATCCAAGATTTTACATAGACTAAGTTGCCATAGTTGGTAAAAATAAGGTCAGTTTTAGAAAGATTGGTAACAAGGTAACTGGACCATAGTGTTAGGCATAACTAATCTAGTTATTTCTATCAAGTCTCCTAAATAATTTTAGTGTTTTCATAGGTATTCAAGGTAGTAATTACTCCCAATAAAAATACAAATTGTTTTGGGTGCACTAGGTGGTGAAAATTCAAATGTTCAACATGGCAAGGTTGGTCAGTACAGTCAAAAGGACCAAGGTAGGGTCATCATAAAATATGTGATAGTTTGGGTCAAAATAGACAATGTCAAGGTGGATGTGTTTGGTTTGTTGGTTAGTTGAAGAGGGTGATCTATAATGGTTTATGGTTGGTTTTGTAAAGGATATGCACTCTACAAAGGTTGGCACTGAGGTGTAGGTGTAAAAACTTTTGAAAAGGGGAAATCTTGACTATCGATGGTCAAAGGTCTTTAAATCAACCATAAATAGCCACCTTGATCATCCAAAATTAGGTAGAAACATTAATAGTCTAGAGGTTAAAAGTGAAAAATAGAGATCATTTTTACTATTTTATTTTGGCACTTTGACTCCCATGCACGTGGTAACTTTGGTATTTTTTGTGAGGGTGTTGATGAGGTTGGCTAAATTGATAATTGCTTAATTGGGTGCCTATGTTGAGCCAACATGGGACCAAATATGCAAGGCAAATGAGGATGTGGCCAAGTGGTGAGATCTAGGATTCCTCTTCGATGATGGTTGAAGAATGAGGTAGGTGCTACCTTAAATTTATAGGTTAGGTTTATTTGGTCACTTGTTAGTTTATTTTTTTAGTTTTTTGTTGGTTTTGGGGAGGGATTTGGGGTTTTTACCTAGTTTTAGGTTAGGTTGTGATTTGTTAAAATTATCCAATGAAAATATGAATTGGGAGGGTAGGTAGGTTGGAGGTAGGGTAGAGGATATATTTAAGGTAATTAGGTGATAAAAAGGGGTGGTTTCAATTGATTTAGGTAGGTAGGGTTAGGAGTTTTATCTCTAATAGTCACACATACTGACCATTAGTAGTCATACCTAACCATCAACAATCATAGTCAACCATCAATGGTCAACCAAAGGGTTAAGGGATTTTGATAGTAAATTTAAAGTAAAGGTTGAGGGTAAGATGTGTTTTGGTATGGAAATAATTAAGGAAAATAGGTTAAGGGTAGGCTAGTTTAAAAAATAATATGTTGATGTAGTTTGAGGGGGGGAAAATAGGTGTTCTTAGGTAAGGTGAATAAGGTGAAAAAGTGGTGAATGTTTATGGGTAGAGTAGTTAAATAAAAAATTGTGTTTTTTAAAAAAAAATTTAGGCATGAGATCAGTTCTAGATGTAGCATCATGTACCTTGGATATTTTTTGAGATCCCTTAGGGTATCATGGATAATTACTAGGTGCACATATTAGAGACTAGCCTTGACATGACGATGCACTTATAACACATGCCACAAGATGTAGTGATGATCATGGCCCTCATCGAGAGATAGGATCTAGCCACAAACATTATTTTCCTATTGACAAATGAGATGACCATCCTACTAGAGGATGTGCATAGGATTACATAGTTACCTATTCATGAGGAGCCAATATATAATATTGAAAGTGAGGAGAGAAATGATCATATGGAGATTCTATATGGTGAAGATCAAGCATTCACTAGGTGGTATTCTAGCAACTTTAGTTATAGGCCATTATATCAGAGGGCCAAAGATGATAGGTGGTTGTTGATGATGATGATGATGGCAATATCCTACTTTACATTACTATATTTGATCAGTGAGAGGTTTTCTTATCTATTGTTGGGAGTTTTAGTGGACATGTTACTTGGTTAGATAGTTTTTGGGTGGGCACTAGTTTTGTTGGTACATAAATATAAGGAGATATGGGGGTTTAGAGTACATAAGAGATATGGAATCAGCATGGGTTTTATGATTCATTATTGGGCCTATGAGCATATCCAAGTTATGAGATGGATGGGGTTGCCATAGGATGGATACACCTAGATGGACTTTAGGGTGGGTTTTATGTGGTGGAGTGATAAATCACTCAAGAGTTAGAGGAGGTGCTCAAGATATCGATTGGTTTTGAGGGGCACTAGATAGCTTGGTGGTCAGAGATATGGTTTAGAGTTTGTATGTCATATTTTTGAGGTGGGCCCACTACACTCAGTATATCTTATTGATGCAGAGTTATAGATAGATTTTTGGGAGGAGAGAGGGTAAGATTGAGCTCATCTCTTTTGATAGGGTTCATAGATAGTTTTGCTTGGTATAGGGGATTCTAATTCCATTCTAAAGGTACAGGTGGGAGGATGTTGAATTTTTTATTATAGTTCCATAACCAATGAAAGTGGCTCTTGATCATGAGGAACTACTCATTAGAGAAAAGATTGATGATGTTAGTTTTGTTGATGTCTATACAACATGGTATTAAGTCATCTATGTAGCTATGGATTTTGGATGGGATGATGGGGGTAGGTAACCCATAGATATGGATCTAGCTAGTGGGGTCCCATAGGTACAAGTATAAGGAGGTGGCCTTGATGGATAGGTAGGATCAATATTGGCCACTACACAGGCACATATCATATCTTTATATGGATAAGTGCCCACATTATAGGCTAGGTTATGACATTACAAGGTTAAGTGATGACTATGATAAGTGAGAGGGACTAGGCTAAGACTTCACTAGGCTTGGTGACCCAAGAGATGGATACTTTAAGATAGAGAGGAGGATAAGTTATAGCACTATTAGGACAATTAGGTATCATCCCTATAGCATATTACTTGGCTAACATTAAGGAGTTGTGTTATTATGAGGCCATAATTTTTACATAGTGTCCATAGGAGCCCTAGTGGGGTGAGTACAAAGCCAACTTGGTAGGTGGTGTAGGTGTATCAACTCAAGGTTAATGGGTCACTTTGGTGAGTGGATAGGTAGGCACCTCAAGGGGGAAATACTAGGCAATAGTGGTTCCATATGTGTATGATATGATATGTATATATATATATAGGTGTATATGATTTTCATACTAACATTTGAGTTGATGTAGTGAGATGTATATGTTTTGAGAGAGAGGTACACATTATTACATGTACTATTTTATGTTTATGAGACATGATATATATGATGTGATGATGATATCTAGATGTTATTTTATGGTTCATGGTTTATGGTTTTGGTGTTTATAGTTATCATGATTTATGCTTATGAGATGTAGACTCATTAGCTTAGACATGTGATGATCATGGATGATGTTTATGATGAGTGGTTATACATGATTATGATGATGTGATGTTTTTTTCATGATGATGATGTTTTGATTGTGGTTATGATCATTGATATGTGATGTGGTTTATGATTATGGTTATTGATGTAAAGTGGTTTATGATGTTTATGGTTTCAATTATGGTTATAATATTTATGATTATAAATGTTTTGATCATGGTTATTGATGTTGTTTATGATCTTGGATATGTGATGTGTTTGTTTTATGAGTATGTATGTGATGTTGTTGATGATGTTTTGATTATGGTTATTTTTTGATGATAACACATAAAGTGAGTTAGAAAACAAAAATAGATGTTGGAAAAGAGATGAAAATCATGAGACATACATCTATGTGAATGGATTAACCAATTAAGATAGGATAAATAGGAAGCATGATGCTTATTCATTGGTAAAGATAAAATAAAACCCAAATCTAGATTGGTTTAAGGAACATACGCCTTTTAGATGCTTCACATTATCATTCATTGGTTGACAAAATAGTGTTTTGATCAAATTATGTCAAGTGAGCTCTGAATCCCTTGATTTATAGATGGTACAAAGGTGAGATTTATGGTAGGTGGTGTGAAAGGTAGTGTAACCTTCTTGTAGGTGTGATTTCTCCTTTTATTGGTGACCTAAAAACCATACTAGACAATTCTATGTTTTAATGCAAGGTGTATACCAATAGATGTGGGAAGTCTACTAGTGTTATATATATGAAAGTTGATTTTAGATTTCTTGGGATAACTTGTTTTGATTTTGATATAGGGTCTTTTAATTTTTGGTTTTGATAGGTTTGTGAAGTTGATCGATGTAAGAAGCTCAAAATTATTGCTTGGACAATTTGACTTAGCCATCCTTCAAGGAAGTGGTATAAGTTTGGATTTGTTCATTTTGGTATTTGTCCTTCAGGGGAATAGTCTATCTTTTTAAGCAATTTAAATTGTGGGCTTTTGTCCTTCAAGGGAGTAGTCTACATGCTAGAGATATTTGACCCAAGTGATATTTTGGTATCCCAAATGGTTTTAATGCTATGTTATATATGGACAATTATATATAGGATTAGAGGTTAACCTTTATGAGGGAAAAACCTAGAGCACAAGAAGGTTAATGATAGGTAGAGATAATGATTTTGAGGGAGAATGACCATCTGATTAAGGATAAAAAGTATCCATGAGAACCATGATATGGGAAGAGCCATGGTACCCATATTTAGGATTAGGCTATAATTATGATGGTTAATCACATGGTTATATGTTGTAATTAGTTGTCCTTAAAGGGATAGGATGAGGGTATGAGGAAGGTGAAAATATCATAAATCAAGGGACAAGCTTAAGTTAGACAAAAGGTGATTTGATCCTTTTAACAAAAGAAAATATGCAAATGTGAAACATTGAGAGTTTTAGGTTCTAGTTTGCCTTTAAGAAAGGATAAACTATATGCTTGTAATCCATACTTATGGGTTATGATGTAGGGTCTAAGAAAATTGAGAGCAAACTTGCCTCAATTTTTTTTTGTGTTGGTTACATGTTGATTTTCCTTTAGGATGAGGTCCCTAATGTTGAATTATCATTATTTTAGGTACTTTTTATAAACATTTTTAATTCATTCTTTGTAGAATCAAAGGTGATTAAACATAGCTAGGTGGCATTCATCAAGTATCTCAACTCATGCTAGATACTCTTGTTAATAGTTGATTTTAAAAATGATGTCTTGTAGGGATATGCGAAGAGAGGCAATCTAGACTTTGAGAAGCAAGACTACCTCTACACCAAAGACTAGAGAGAAAGGGGTAACACCCATAGAGGTTAAAATGCTAGTGACATATGCCCACAAAGTGAAGGGGATGTGCAAATGCCAATCTTGACCAGAAACATTGACCACTTTGGTTAATATCTTGTTGAGGATTTTATTAGAGGCTTATACCTATCCATTTTATTATGGATGTTAAGGCAAGGAAAATCTTAACTTGATGCCCAATACATCACAAAGACCTTGAATTTTTTTGTTTTTGAAATATTTTCCATTAGAGATGATGATCTTATGGGGAAAATTGAAATGATAGATGATATGATGATTGATGAAGTCAACGATATTTTTTTCTTTGCTTGAGATGAGAGGAATAACTTCTACCCACTTGGTGAAATACTTGGTAGTAGTGATGATAGATTGGTACCACTATGAATAATGAGGATTGATTTCTCTAATGAGGTCTAGTCCCTATTAGGAGAAGGGCTAAAAGTCCTTGGATACTTGAAGGCCATGGGCTGGTACAATATGTAATTGGAATGTTGTTGATATTTAACACACTTCTTTACATAATCATATTATTTTTTGTTGAGGGTTGGCTAATATTATCCAAGGCAAAGGATATTTTTAGTGATAGCTAAACCACTAAAGTGTCTCCCATATATTTTTTCTTTCATTTCTTTGATGGCATGTGGAGCTTTATGAATGTGAAGGCAATGGATAAGGAGGCTATCAAAACAACATTTGTAAAGGATTCCCTGTAGTATGATATAACAAGAGGTACTCTAAACAAAGGCTCTATGGGCATTCCTAGAGAGGTTGGGAGCAATGATGCCAAGGTTGAGGTAGTAAAAGGTTTGCTTATACCAAATGTTTGATGGATATTCCTCTAGAATACATATGGTAGGGAGGTTTGATTAGATATAAGAGGGTGTGATAAAGAAATTAATGGTGGTAAAGATTTTGGAATTGGAAGGTTGAGATGAGATCTGGGAGTAAGGGAAGCCATTATATCTATAAATTTATTGGTAGATCATGAAACAAATTGGTTAAGGTAATAATCAAATTATTCTAAGAGTACATCTACTAGTTATTTTTACTATTACAAGACATCATTCTTACATTGGTAGCATCTATTGACCTAGTTGACCACAAGTTTGGAATTACCAAAAACACTGATCATCTTAACTCCTAAGGGTAGAGCAATTTAGAGGCCTATTACCAGGGTTTCATACTCAGCCATATTATTGGTGCACTCAAAATCTAGTCTAAAGGAAAGAGGAAGAGGTTCATCACTAAGGGAAATGATAAAAACTACAATACCCCCACCATCCTAGCATTTTGAGCCATCAAAAAACATGGTCATTTGGTAGGTGATGTCCTCTTGAGAAAGAGTCATGATGGACTCATTGGGAAATGCAAGAGGAAGTGGTTGGTTATCTAGCAAAGGAGATTTGGCCAATTTATCAGTAATGACTTGCACATTAATTGACTTCTACAAGAGGAACTCAAGGTCAAACTTAGCTAGGAGCATGAGCCACTTAGCCATATGCTAGTTTTGGTAATGTTAGAGTGCATGTACTTGAGGGGGCTGGTGTGGATGATGAAAAAGGTTTTATGATTAAGTAGGTAATGACAAAGTTTGGTATCCATGAAGACTAAGGTGAGGAAAAGTTTCTCAGTATAGGTGTACCAAATATTGTACTCTATAAGTGTTCAAACTATATAGTAAATAACTTGCTCTTTATTTTTTCATCATGATGAACGAGCATTACCCCTAACAAATGGCTAGTGGTGGATATATAAATATATAAGGGTTGGTCATATTTAGGAGGGGTAAGAATAGGCAGAGAAAGAAGTTACTTTTTAAGCAAATAAAAGGCTTATTGGTAGTCCTTAATCCACTTAAAATATATATCTTTCTTAAGAAGATGGTAGAAGGGTTGACATCTATCTGATAACTAAGAGATGAAATGATATATGGATTGGAGTTTCCCTTGTAGGCCATGGAGTTGCTTAAGGTGGGTTAGAGGTGGTATGTAAACGATTGCTTTGACTTTGGTAGGGTCTACTTTGATTCCTTGAAGAGAGATGATAAAGACAAGAATATTTTCATATAAGACCCCAAAAAGACATTTTTGGGGGTTGAGTTAGACATATAAATGGATTAGTCATTTTAAGATAAATTTGAGAACTCGTAGATGATACTTATAGTATTTGGATTTCCTAAGGAGTTCATATACACAGTCCTCTATGATTTTTTTGATGAGATCATGGAAGATGTAGGTCATTACATACTGGTAGGTTGCTCCAACATTTTTTAAACCAAATGGCATGACCCTATAGTGAAAAGTTCCCATGGGGTGATGAAAGAAGTATTAGGCTAATCATTAAGGGAAATCAAGATCTAATTATACCTTGAAAAACCATATATGAGGTATAACATCTCATGGCTAGATGTAAGATCAAAAAATTGGTTGATGCTAGGTAAATGGAAGTCATCCTTTGGACAAGAAAGGTTAAGGTCATAAAAATCAATATAGAAGCAAAAGTCCCCTTATGGGCTTGGTAATGGGAATAATGTTAGAAACCCATTAGGGATAATCAATAAGTTGGATGAAATTTATAGATAAGAGGCATATAATCTATTCTTTGACTAGAAGTGTGATACGAGGGTACATCCTGTGAAGCTTTTACCTAATTAGCTTAGCATCAAGATGGATGATGATGTTATGGAGAGTAATAAAAGGGTCGATTCTAAGCATATCTTGATAATACCAAGAAAATGCTATGATACAGTCATGAATGAAGGAAGGGTAATCATATTACTCTGATGATTCTAAGGATTGACCAATCTTCACAATGTAGGGGTTATCTTGAGTACCAAAGTTGACATCGATACTAGCTTCACTCAACATGGTTTGGTTTTTAGGGGGAAAGAATTTGTGGATAAAATAATCCCCCATGCCAAGATAGGTGAGAATGGAATCATCATCCTAACAATGGATGATGTGGATGGTAAGAGAATCCTTTTCTACCATTTCATGATAAATCAGAGGAAACGTTTTAGTTTGGCCACCCTTTTGATAGGTTAGGGGGCTCAAACTAATGGTATTGACTAAAAAAATTATGAGGGATGACTTTGAAATCCTTAGACTTCAAAGGAGATGGGGTTGGTGAGTATGGGATGTCTTCCTCAATGGTGGTGATGGGTTTGGGTGAATTGGTGGGTTCTTCTAGTGGTACAAACCCAAGGCCAAATAACTCATGAGGTTTCTATGTTTTAATCAAAGGTAAATCATGGGGTCCATGTTCATAACATCCAAGTATAAATCCATTTTAATCACAACTATGAAGGTATATTTTGGAAAATTATAGTTTGTCAAAATAGGAGAAATCAAAAATAAATGGTCAGATAGAAGAGCTAGTAAAGGGAGTGAGAAGTGGATGATTAAGCCCCCCATAGATGAAATTGGTTTGGTGGTTGGGGAGCCTAAAAGGAATGATGGTCCTAATATTTGGATTGTAATTAGGATCATGATCAAGGTTCCCATACTCTTTAGGAGTAAATAAAGCATCTAAGGCCAAAATATGATACTCTCCCAGTGAGAAACATTAGAATCTAAGTTCCATGGGGTTCTCTATGGGGATATAAGAAAAAAGGATAGATGATCTATTTGAAGCTTGATCGATGGTAGGGGTAGAGTTTTTATTGGTTGGTGGTGAAGTGGATGAATGAGGATGAAAAACATCATTGGGTTTATATGTCATGTTGTAAGAGGAGAAAGCACTAGGGTCAACTTGTATAGTGATGACTTGACCCTTGTGTTCAAACTTGACACACTGATGTAAGGTAGATGGGAAAGAATTCATGTCATAGATCCAAGGACATCCAAGTAAGATGTATTGGAACTCACCTTATATGATGTATAATATATTTTGAAGCATGCAAGGTCCCAAGAAAATGTGGAGGATTATTGTTCCCAAGGTTGTAGCCATAGTATCATTAAAGGAATGGAGGACCACTGAGGTTTTTGACATGATATTCTTGGATAGTTGGAGTTTTTCATAAGCATGATAAGAGATAATGTTAATACTAACTCCTCCATCAGTAATCACCTTTTTATGTGGGTTTTATTGATGTATGCAGTGATGAAGAGAGGTGAATCTAGATCTTCATGATGAACAAAAGGTATTTTTAAATCCTTCAAAATAACAAGGGAAGAAAGTTGAAGGCTTTTAAAAAAGGTTGAAATAAGTTGAGGGTATTTGGATTGGACTTTTATAAATTATAAAACCTCTATAAATACTTGGTGGTGATAGGGTGAGGTGTTTATCAGTTTATTAGGCTCATATTTATCGATGTTTGGTGAAACTATTTCAAAATTACTCATTGGATAGATTCAGAAGGGTTAGAGTGAGAGGGACCTAAAATGTATATTTTGGGTTTTGGTAATGGGGAAGGTGATTAATTTTAGTTGGGAGGTTAAGGGTTAGAAATATATATCCATGGAATGGACACTTTTTCCTTTCTCTTATCCTTTTTTCGGGCCCAAGATGAAGTGACCATATGGATAGTGTAGATGAGGGGAAATATTAGGCTAGAAGGCTATTTTGGTTCTGCATCACTATTGGGTGAGAATGTGGGAGTGGGTAGGTGTTGGATAGGTTCATTTCATGGTTGGGTTGGTAATGGGATCAATAGAGGTTTATCTAATAATAAATCATCCTCATCCCATAAGTTATGGATAAGTGTTTAGAGAGCTTTATAGTTCTCTATGTCATGTCTAGGTTTCCTATGGTATGATCATATTAAACTATCATTAAACCATGATGGTTTAGGACTCAAAGGGTCAAAGGGTTTAATAGGTGGTAGGCTTAATGAATAATTTTTTGAAAACCTTTGTAAAATGATCGAATAAGATTTGAGTAAAGGTGTAATGGGTGATAAGTTATTTTTTTTCAAGGTTGGAGCCTTCTTAGAAGTATGCTACATCATATAGGTTGTGGGTGTTATAAGGGTTTGATTGGGGTTGTTTGGTGTTGGATAGTTTTGAGGTGGAATATTTAAATGTAAAATATTTGTATGTTGATGATATAGATGATAAAGTTTTAGAGATAGGTGGGTAGGTAAAGGTAGATAGTTTGGACAAAAATGATGGGGAGGTTGATGTCTTGGAGGGGGTAGGTAAAGGTAGAATAAAATTATGGACTTTAGTTTGGGTATTTTTATGAGGGTTCACCTTCTTTATATAAGGATGAGCTCTCAAGATGGAGGAAGGATGGGGTCCCAAGATGGAAGGAAAGAGGGAAGGAGGTGGTGTGGTTCTAGTTTTAGGTGGGAGTTTTGGGGGCTCCACCTTTTTGGTTGATCTAGTTGAGGTTTTCTTTAGTGGACTAGATGAGGTTAAATACAACTTAAATATGGGTTCATAAGGCTAGGAATAGGGAGTATCCCTAATTTATTTGTAGTCTTGGTTAAATGGGTGTAAGGTGATTCGATGATTTGGGATGGATATGGTTTTGATGGTTCTTCCCTAGTTTTGGAGGGAGAAGTGTTTGATGAAGGGGTTGAGGTAATTATAGGTCTAATGATGGATAAATGTGAGGTTTAAGGTTAATGTTTGTTTTTATATGGGAATCCAAGGTGATGCCAAAATGTGGCTTGATCCATGTTGGGTTGAGAAGAGAATTTGAGGTTATGGACTAGTCTAGAAAAGGGTTTGTAGATTGGTTTGGTTCTTTGGCCATTGGATTCAAAGATTAAGCCCATAGGTTGAGGTAAGGGAATTTTTTCTTCACCCTTATCCTTGATGAAAGTTTCCAAGACTTGGGAAGATCTTTACTCCATGGAAAGAGTAGATAAGGTGATCTTTGCTTACATAATGGTTTCCAAAGAGAGAGTTGGTGATTCCATGGTGGGGGAAGAAAGAGTGATGATAATGGTAGCCTCCCTTGATGTTTCTATCAAAGGAGAGGTAGGTATGTTTGTTATTTCATAAAGTGAAGGAAAAGAGGTAGTTTTTTCCTTTGTTTCGGTATCCAAAGGAATGGAGGGTGATTCCACCACTTTAATAGGTGAAGTGGAGGAATACATGGATGAAGAAATAGTTTCCTCAATTATAGGTTTAGTGATAATAACAATGACCATATGGACCTCACGATCATGAGATGATTTGGGTTTATTTTCATCATGTTGGTAGAAGGGGCATGATTGGGAAAATGTTTTCAAAAGATGTCAAGTGACTGATTTGGAGGTGCATTTGGATTTCCCAATGCAATTTCACCCTTACCAATCAAGTTTTAAACAATGGTTTTGGTGTTACACCTACTAATGTCATGTTTAATGACATGGTGGAAAGCACATAGATCATTCTCATTTTACCAACCGAGCATAGGATGAGAACCATCAAATTGTAGAGGAGGTTTGATAGTAGTAAAGATGTTGAATTTTAGAAACTTATCCAAAACTAAAGCATATGATTACCCTATTAGAGTATATTATTTTGGAATAGTCTAATTTTTATTTCAAGTTTGTTGATTGGAGGGGTCAGAGGAGTTGGTTTAGCTGGGTTGGTTAACAACCAAAGGTGGGGTTATTTTTAGGATAACCATGTTTGAAGTTGCCTTTGGTTTAGAATTGGGGTAGTTATATAGGTTTATGGTCTTAGATGGGGAAGGGTCATTAGATTTGAAGCTAGATGGGGATGGCTCTGATTTTTAGTTTGTGTACCATGGTTAAAGCCTTGTCAAAGTTTCTAAAATTATAAACCTATAGAATGGGGGTGATGTGTTTGGCACAAGCCTAAAATAAAATTTTAATCATCTTAGGTTGGGGCAAAGAGAAACAGAGTTAGTTTATAATACCTCTCCATTGAGCTACAAAATTGGAAATTGATTCATCATCAAATTGCTTGATGGAGTAGAGGTCGATAATGGATACCTTCTTAGATATATTGATTACAAAGTTATCTAAAAAGGTTTGGGTGAGTTGAGAAAAGGAAAATATGGAGTTCTTAGTGAGATCATTGTACTAATCTAATGCTAGTCTAGATAAATACATATGAAAGGTGAGAAGGAGAGGAATATCATCATAGGTAATCAAGTAGCAAGAAAGCCAAAATGCTCTTAAGTGTTATTGGGGGTCCTCCTTGCTTTAGAATTTAGAAAATTTGTGTAGTTCCCATTGAGGAGGGTAAGGTTGGATAGGGATGAATGGGTGAATAGGTTCATTATATATTTGGTCATTAGACAAGAGATTGTGAGCCCTAGAGATAAATGACTCTAGGTGGGTCATTTTGTCCATCAATATTTTGACCAAATATGTTTGGGGTAAGGAGCTCCATTATTATATGGTAAGTTTTGTTGGGGTTGAGTGGATGGAATAAATGGATAACTAGTAGAGGTTTGAGAAGATGACACTTATTATTATGTGTTAATTAAGGGTTGGGATGATACCACATATAGGTTAATGGGAACAAAAGTTTGGGTAAAGGATGGAGCTATATGTCCTTGTAGATTAGGAATATAACATGGGTAGGTTGTCATAGGTATTAATTGAGGGGTTGATTTGGGTTGGTTTGGAATTATGATTAGATTCTTAGATTATGAAATTGATATGGATTGGGTTGGGGGTATGGTATGGTTAGTTGGTTGGGGGTGAGTGGTAAATCTAGTAATAATAGGTGGAAGGGTAGAAGGTATAAAAAGAACCATATTTTGAAGTGGGGTAGAGATTGGTGGGTTAGTAGTGATAAGAGGAATAGTGGTAATATCGGTATAAGATATACCCATAGTGGGTGGAGTATGGGTAATAAGAGGTGGGGTTGTCCCTATGTGGGAGGTGTTTCTAGTTAGTGTAGGGGGTGTTTGGTTATTGCTTGGGTTGTTTGATTGAGTTTTTAGTAGAGGTAGTGAATGGATTATTGGTGGAGGAAGATGTTTGAGTGATCATAGGTTGGGTAAAGGTAGTGGAAACCATAATATCAGGAGGCATCATATAAGGTGGATCACTAAGAGGAATCAAAGAAGTAGCGGTGTGGTGAGATAGGGTGTTGAGGTAATGTTAGAGGGCCATGAGATTGTTATCAAGGAAGGTGGAGAAATATACATCACCTTGGGAAATTACCTGATGCATGGTAGGGGGTAGAAGGATGGGTAGGGCCCTCAAAATCTAAAGTATACTCCATGGAGGAAGAAGAAGAGGAAGATGCTTCCTAGTTGGTTTGATTTCTCAACTTTTGTCTAGTAAAAAACATATGAGAAATATGAGGAATAAAGGAAATATCACAATTCAAACACAAAGAAAACAAAAGAGAAATATCTCAAGGAAATAAACAACATTCACTAGAGTGCAATTAAATTCCTAGGATATCTTTTATCTCACTTTTGGCTTATGCCTTAGTTAGAAAGTGTGAAGAAGAAGCTAGTTTGTAGAATAGGAATTAGAAGGAAGTCCATGGTTGGTTTCAAGTGTTTAAGGCTCTCAAAATGATTTATATTGGAAATCAATATGTGACTTGGTATTGGGTCCTACCCCCTCACTTCATGCACTGTAGAGATAAGGGTGTGAGGTGCTTAGCTAGTATATACCAATTTCTAGTTTTTATTCTCAATCAGAGATCTGAGTTGGTTCTCCCCTTGGTAATGACCTCTAAGTAGGATTTTTGGGAAAGGGTAAGGATACAAATAGGTGATGAAATTCTAGTTGGGCCTTTTCTCAAGTTTATTTGATGTTTAATTGATTTGAGTGGTTTGGTATAGTGTGTGATAAAGAAGTGAAACTATAATTTATTACTTTACTTTTAATTTAACTAAATGAGTTAAACATGTAAGCAATAAATGTATGCAAGGTTAATTTTATACCCAAAATAAATTTTGATTTATTTATATGAGCATAGAATAAGGAAGAAAAGGTCACTTAGATGTTACTAGGTTCCACTGGGCATGCCATAATGTTTCTCTCAATTTTTGTCTATTTCTATTTAAAGAAGTAAAAAACTAGTATCAAGGGTGTGGTAGAAGAACTTATTTGTTTGTGCATGCATGATCCAAATGATCATGAAGAGTTCCTCTTTGTCTTGGAAATAATGACCTGTTGATAAGAAATCAGTCGTGTAAAGGGGTTTCTATATGGGTATCATGGTGGACTTCCTAGCATGTAATAGATCTAAGAATCATGATATTATTAAGAGGCTATCAATCCACTCTCTTAAAATAGTTAAGTTGAAAGAAATGAAGATATATTACTTGCATCAAATGACATAAAAGACTAAAAGAGGAGACAAGAAGGAATAAATTATTAATAAAGGGAAAATGGACTAATTAATAAAATGCAGAGCAATACTAATGCTAAATAGGTTAGGTTGGGTTCATAAAATAGGCAAAGTATTTATGAATAGGAAGGAACACATAAAGTGGAATTTGGCTAAGGGTAGATAGGTGTAACTAACTTGATATTATTCCATACCACAATGACCATCAATGGTCAAGATGACCATCAATAATTATGTTGACTGTTAGCAATTGGGTGATCATCAATGGTTGAAGGTGATTATCGATGGTGAAGGTAACCATTGATGGTTTTTGTGGGTCTTAGGTATGTTTAAAAAAGAGTTATAGAGTGGGTTAGTAAGTGGTTTGGGATCTAGTTTGGATCTAGGGGTTAAGAGATAAGATCTAGAAAGGTCTAATTTGGGTAGGTAATTCAAAAACCAAACAAGTAGAACCTAAAATACTAAATGTACCTATTTTTTTGCTTGATGGATGATGGTTAATCCTATATCAATTTTGATAGAGTAATGGTACTTTGCCTCAAGAAATTTTGGTAAAGGTTTGGATCTCTATTGTTGTTGTTGAATATCTAAAGTGAGAACCTACCAAGAATTTTGATGGCTCTTAATGACTATTGGTTTCCTATTAGATGAGTGTTTGGATTAATAAATTCTTGGAACATGGATCCTTTTTCACCTATTACTCTTCTCTTTCTATAGGTAAGGAGAGATCAAGGTATAAGGTTTCATAGTAGATTTGGTTGGTTACTATGATGTGTTAGTTTTTCATCTATTTTAAATTTTGATGTGTTAACTTGCACACAACTTGAGTTATCCTTATCCAAATAGGGAAGAGACCTAACCATCAATAGTCAAGGTGACCGTTGATGGTCAAGGTGATCATCGATGATTAAGTGTTGAAGGTTAAGTGGAGTAAAAGGGTGGGTTTGGTTAGTTGATCAGATTGACCATGTTTAGGTTTAGTTAGGGGTCAAAGGCTCAAATTGGTCCCAAGGGGGTCCTAAGGTGGTAGGGGTATTTCAACATTAAAAACTATACTATGAATAATTTTGATGTCTATAGGCTAAGAAGATGGTGTTTTCACTAACTTGACATGATATGACTTAGTTGAGTACTCTATTATTGAAAACATTATTATTTTGGTTATATGGCTTAGGTTTTTCATAATTATTAGACTGAGTGGGTGAAAATACATACACTTGGACTAGGTTGGGGTTCTAAATTAGGCTTGAATTTTGGTTTTGGCTTTGATTTTGGTTTGAAGAAGATAAATTTGTAATCCCAATGTTGATAAGAGATTTTTCTATCTGTATGTTTTTCTCAATGATCTCATTAATGTGAACACACTTAATATCTAAGTGATAATATATTTCACTCTATAAATTTTTGGTAAACATAGCTACTAATTATTTATCTGGTAGGTTATGGGTGACGTGACTAGAAAATTATCTTTATCATTATAAGTAACTCATAAATCTCTTATCAACTTTCTTCTTGGCCTGACTCAAATCTACTACTAAAATGTCTTGATCCATATTATAGGAGAAATTTTATATAAAATTATCTGAAAGATCATCAAAGTTAGATACCAAGTTATTTTACAACTTAATAATCCACTCTAAAGCCTGTCCATATAGACTTCAAGGGAAAATAAGTAGGTATATGTCACTATATTTTTATAAGCATAATCACTAAGAGAATGGGGGTGAATTAGTATCTTTAAAACATTCATTCAATTCCACTTAAGCATTATGAACCATTCATACAAACATGAATATTTACTAAAGCATATGAAACTTTAGTGAAGCACCAACTTCACATGGAGCACTAACCCTAAGTAGTCAAGCACTCACTCATCTAGGCTTTATCGAGCACCAACTTGTAAGGAGGCACCAACCCCATGTATGATTCAACACCAAATCAATCACATAAAACTTTTCATCACCTTCACAAAACCATTTTTCTCACACAACATATGAGTATCACCTTATTTATCTCTTCTCACTCTTATATCTCTCTCAAACTACCTTCTAGGCTTTTTCACTCAACTATGTCTCTTCAAGATATATTGGGTCATATGACCTTTATATTCATATAAAGTACCCATATTATATATTTATGACAATTTATCTACACATTTTTATGTTCTACAAGACCTTTAGCTCTTCAATGTATTATTTACTTCACTTACACATAGTCCTTTTCTAACACCCACAAATAAGCATATTAAACCTTGATTTTATATAAGCCTCATGATCATACACACTTTGGTTGGCCACACACACTTTTCCACTTATATTTTCCACATACTAGGCCTTATCACACATTACAATAAGAATGAATCATAATATTAGGTCTGTCACAACAAAATAGGCTTCATTCCTTGTTCAGGACTCATGGAGATCTAATTACATTAGGTCTATCTTATAACATGTAGAACATGATTACTTAGAACACATTACACCAATATTAATTAAAATACACTTTAATTATATCCCAACTAATCTACTCTAATCTAAACAACATATTATAAATTCAACTACTTTATGAAACACTCCTTATAGTCACTGTCTCATTAGGCATGTATGTACTCAAACACTATCTAATATCTCTCATGATTGATTACCTACATGTCATGTACCTAGAACATAATTTTTTTTACATAATATCTATGAACTTAGTGTCATATTAATTCACTTGGTACATTTTGACTCACCCTTGAGGTCTCATGGAGACCTACTTCATTAGGCATGATATCTTGATGCTGAGACTTGATCTTTATGGATCCATATGGCCTTATAAAATAATAAAAATATTCTTAAATAATTTTCCAGTGAATTATTCTTACTCTTCCATTGTTTATTATATCTACATCCTTTGTTCATACCCTAAAGTCCTCTTTATGATAGACTGCCTTATTAGGCCTGTATACCTCAAAAACTACATTGCAAGAATGAAGTTAAATCACTTGTTTAGCATATATACCATGAAAAATAAAAAATATATAAATATAATACATGACCTCATGAACATATAAAAATACTTGTAATAACTTCACTTAGAAAATAATGGCTTATTAACAACTCTCCAACTTTCTCACTCAGAACTGCTAGAATACTCAAAAACACAATCATAAGGATTTATACTTAAACCACATATATAGACACCTTTATTGACTATTTATTAATTAAAATTATCCTAAAAAATATTAAAATAATACTAAATTTAAAATCTTACAAGGTCTAATGGAAAATATTGGTCTTACAAACCAATTCCTTGACTTATAGTCTCATAATGCAATCCTTAACAGACAACCCATTTTGTGAACACATTTTATTCACTTAAATTGACCTAAAAAACCTATACCAAGAATAATAATGACTTAAAATTCAAATTAATTTACTTTTTTTCATCAACCTTACACTTAAATACAACTTTTCATCACTTGCAACTTGCTTACATTAAACTGCCAAGACTGTAAAAAAAACATAGTCATGAAACATTGACATTCAACACCTATATGATAAATTTAAAAAATAAAATAAAATACATGAACATGATTATATTAAATTTATATATCATATTAAAATACAAAATTAGTATGTTCTAATGTCAAATATTGGTCTTATAGACCAATCTTTTGACCTCTCTCCTCAAAATCACACCAAAACTAGATAAGCCATTTTGGATTTTACTTTTCAACCACTTTAAATAACTATAAAACCTTACAAAAATAATGTTTAGGACACTAAATTCATAAAAAAAACCCACCATGCACTCCAATGCATCACTTATTCATGAAATCATATCAAAAACCACCTTTCACACTGCCTAGGTTTTGCACTATTCTTCTTCATTAGGCCTACTAACAACTAACCAATTAGGAATACAAAATTTGTACACCTAAATAATTAAAACTATAAAAAACCTTCATGGTCATAAATTACATGTCTCAATATTCATCCTCCATCTATTTTCATAATTTGACTTGGTCAACTTTAACTGCTACAACAAATCTTTGAGAAATTAACAATTTTATAAGGTCTACTCACACACTTCAAAACTCAATCACACATGGAGGTGCCTAGGAGGGTTGACAACAACCTCCAATAACTTATATATCCATGCCAATCCATCTTGATCACTCTATAGAAAAAATTCCAAAATTGGGTCTTCATTAGGGTTTTAAGAGGGTTTAAACACATTACCACTATTAATGATTGTTCATAAAGAATAGCCACTCAGTCTAAAAAATAATTCCTATAATTTTGAGATAGGACCCTTCCCCATCTACCATTAATAACTTAGTTTCCTATGCATATGTTTGATGAGAAAATGAACACAAGAAAAACCTTCTTGTGTAGATAACACTTCATTTTCTACTCTTGAGAGACCTTACAACACATTTGCATGCCTTATCCTTCAAATTTTGACCTTAGACTGCATGGATAATATTAAAAAACTTAACTCACCTTTTTCAATGTTCACCTACTCACACTTCCCTTGGAAACTAATCTTGATACCTCATTAGGCCATGCTCTCTCTTTTTCCTCTCTAGACCTTCACCTACAAACCACATTAATTCTTAAAAAGGACCTTCATTCCTCTTTCCATGCACTCTATACCTCATATAAATTATTAATAAACCTCATAAAACCTATCATGCCTTTGTTCATCCATCTTACCAAGTCACCATACTCATACCTTCTCACAAGGACTTTACCTATCACAACTAGTGCCATGATTAGGCTTCTTAAGCACTTAAAATTTGACAACTGACATTGAAAACTTTTGAAAGTATCTATACTTAACTTACATGATAATAAAATTCCAAACAAAACTTCACAGTCTTGTCACTTCACTTATTTCACCAAACATCACTATGCACACCTTCTCATAGGGTCTAAACTAGGCTTCTCAAGACACATTGTACTAAAAAACTAGTACTCAAACATGCTTACCTCAATGATATCAAACAAGAAAACTCATCATGCTCACCATGAACATTCCTCTTCATGACATTACTATGATCTATATGCATTTTACCTTCCATTATTGACCTGTACCAGTGATCTAAGACATTAGTTGTCTTAAAATTCTCCTTTAATAATGACATGGTCACATTGCTTACTATTAATATGTACTTGATCACCTTATCACATTTCAAACTACCAAAAACACTCTTTTATTTCATTAAAACACACTTCTCTCTCATGTAAACACACATGGAAACACTCTTTATTTCATGAATGACATCACTTATGGTAACTCGTCCATATACCTAATCACTGCCAACTGAATTGACCTACTTTTCATCAACCTCATTCACCATGATTACACTCTCTCTCATAGTAACAACACTCACTATGTTGGCATAATAACTCATCATACACGTAACTCAAAGCTTACTTGACTATGCACCTTCAAAAAAACCTTTAACATCAATGCCAAAACTCAATATTGAATGACAATGCTCAACAATCTCCCCATTTGTCATTTATGGCAAACACAATCAAAAAACTATGACAACCACTCTTGATGGAAAACATCTCCTAGATCTGGCTCTTGCCTTTTCTCACCCTTTATGATATTTCTTCCCCTTTTAAATTAATCACAAAGGGTTACCTATAACTACTATAATCACACTTTTTCCCCCTATGCTGATAATACCTCTCAAATACACTAGATAACACATAATCTTTAGAAACTATGGAAAACACCCATGGAAACCACTCTCAAAAACTTCTCTTGTTGAGGTCACTTCTCCCTCATTCTAAACTATCTTCCCTTTTTATATCATTCTCCCAACCAGTCCATTAAAAACTTAACAAACATAATATATGAACCATCTTAGACATATGATCCCCTTAACTCCATGCATACCTTTGTTATGATATCAAAAACAACTTATCTCTTGACAAATAACTCAGAGCTACCAACCTCCATCTTAGACCAAGCCATCTCTCTTAAATGAACTAGGAACTCAAGATTACTTACCAAGCTACCAAACTCTTGATATGAAATGAATAAATAGTAAATCCCCCTTTGTCTTCATAATTTTAGCTCACCAAAATAATCAACAAAATTATAAAATAATCTACAACACAAGTCATTCTCAAATACCAACTACTAAAAACATAAAACAACTTTGCTTACTTCTTTTATGCTTGTAAACAACTACACTTGGAGTTTATGAACAACCTAAATATCTCCCCCTCAAACCAAACATCCACCATGATTTTTATAACTAAATATTTTCTACATGAAACCTAATGAAGTCGCCCCTTTCCATAGGGTAATATAACAACACAAACTTAGGAGATTCCTAGATCTCCATGCTCTCACAAGATTGAATATCCTTTAGGATCTTTTTAGGTTTGATTGGCACCTTAGGCTTGACTTCTTCATCAACTATTTGATCAAAAATATGAGATAATAAAACACATTCCTAACTTGATTTCACATCTGAAGTATGATCTACCATATAAAATAGTCCACTTGGGTTTGTAGACTTATCATGACTCACCTTTACTATCTTTGGTTTCCACACATTAATTTCATTCTCTCTTACATTGTAGGGGATTCAAACCTCTAGTTTTGACTTGATGGCCTTATAACTCTATTAGGGTAGTATCTTGTAATGTGTCCCACATTATGAAAAATATATCAAATAAACTCATTCATACCTCTTGACTAATGATTCCTTTCATAATCACATTCATATTTATTTTTAGAGGGTTTTCTACACTCTCTTGGTCCATGACCAAACTTATTGCATTCAAAACAATAACCATTAAATGAATTAACATAGCTCATATCATTAGGTTGTCTGATTGGACCTTATTGTCTTTATTAGACTTGCTTGACTTGAGATACCTACTTTTGGTCTTCTTTAATACCAATAGTGATCTTATCACTTACAAACTTTTGACTACTCAATATGTTATCTAGACCATCACTACTATTTTTAAACTTCATAAATGTCTTCATCTTGTTAGATGTTTGATCCAATTAGACTTTTAAGGATTCCATTTTAGTTCCATACCTAGTGCATTCTTCCTCTTTAGCCTTGTGTCTTATTGCCATAATCTCCATCTGGGTTTCTACTTGTTGGATGATATCTTCATGCTCCTTGGTGTTTCAACTTAATCATTATTAAAATAAACTGATCTATTCCACATAGACCTAAAATAATGACTTCAATTTCCTACTATTTTTCTTCACAAGCTTCAAATCTTCTAAGGCACTAATAATATCATCTTCAAGATCCACTTCAGCTTTTCCTTCTTCATTGTCACAGTAGACTTCTTCATCATACATGTTTTCTTCTTTTTGATCACTATACATCTTGTGCTTATTAGGATTACCTTCAAGTTGTTAGGATTGCTTCAAAGGAATAGGATATTATATAATTTTTTAAAGAATAATAAATAATATGGGGTGAATTAGTGTCTTCAAACAATTCATTAAATCCCAGTTAAGCATGCATAAACCATTCATACAAACATGAACATTTAGTAGAGCATATGCAACCATAGAAGATCATGAAATAAGATAACACATTACATATGTAGGAAATCGTCAAGGTGAAGAAAACCCACTAATTTTTTCAAATGGAATATATTAATATAATAAAAAAACCAATATTTAGTGAATCACCAACTCCACATGGAGCACCAACCCCAACTAGTCAAACACTCACTCAACTAGGCTTTATCAAGAACCAACCTATAAGGAGGTACCAACCCCTAGATGACTCAACACCAAATCATCCACATGAAACCTTTTATCACCTTTATAAAACCTTATTTATCACACAATATATGATGATAACCTTCTTTATCTCTTCTCACTCTTATATCTCTCTCAAACTACCTTCTAGACTTCTTCACTTAACTAGGCTCTTCAAGATAGATTATGACATATAAAATTGATATTAATATACATTACCCATATTATATATTAATTATATCTTATATAAACACTTTTTATTGTCTAAAAAACCTCCTTCAACTCTTCAATGTGTTATTTACTTCACTTGCACATAGTTTGTTGCCAAATCCCACAAATAGGGCTATTAAACCTTGTTTTTATACAAGCCTCATGCTCATAAACATATTGGTTATAAAAATGCACTTTTACACTTATATTTTACATATAATATGCCTTAGGATATGTTACAACAATTATCAATGATAATCTTAGTTCGATCACAACTCAATAGGCTACATTCCTTCTTTAGGACTCATGGAGACCTAATTGCATTAGGTCTATCTTGTAATATGTATAAAATGATCCCTTATAACATATTACATAGATATTATTTCAAATAAAATTTAAATATATCCCAAATAACCTATTTTGAGCTGAAAAACACCTTATATATTCCACTACTTCATGAAATACTCCTTGCAACTCACTATCTCGTTAGGCCTATGTGTACTCAAACACAATATAATCAATCTCATGATTGATCACTTACATATAATGTAGAAAAAACATAAAAATAATTTTTATATGACATTAATTTCATATTAATTCAATTTTTACTTTCTAAATCAATGACCAACATTGGTATTACGCACCCTTTGGGTCTCATAGAGACCTACTTCATTAGGTCTCCTCTCTTGATGCCGATAGTTGCTCTTCTTGGATCTAGATGGACATATCATAGCATACAAAAATACTCAAAAACTTTTAAAATGAATTTTTATAACCTCTTCCATGATTTTTAGATGTACATCCTTTGTTCATACCCTGAAGCCCTCTTTAGGATAGACTACCCTATTAGGCTTGTACACCTCAAAAACTTTCTTGCAAGAATGAAGTAAAATCACTCTTTTAGAAGATATAACATGAAAAATCAAACATATATACATATAAAAAATTATATAATTAACATCCCCAACTACTTAAAAAAACATCACTCAGACAATAATGGATTAAGAATAACACTCCAACTTGCTCACTCAGAATTACAAGAATACTCAAAATCATAGTCGTAAGTAATTATACTATAGCCACCTATGTAGACATTTTTATTGACTATTTATACATGAAAATTATCCTATGACATATTAAAATCATCCTAAAATTAAAAAATAACAAGTTATAATGTAAAATATTGGTCTCATAGACTAATTCATTGACTTCCAGACTCTGTCTAATCCTGAATAGACAACCCATTTTGTGAACACATCTTCTTCACTTACACTAACCTCCAAAAATTATACCAATAATTATAATAAATTAAAATTAATTAATAATAAATCCATTCACTTTTTTTCATCAATATAAACTCGAATACAACTTTTCATCACTTATAACTTGCTTACATAGAACTTCTAAGACTATAAAAAAATAGTCATGAAACATTAACCTTAAACACCTGTATGAGAACTTTAAAAGACTTATAATACATGAACATGATTATTTTATGTTTATATACCATATTATATTACAAAATTGATATTTTTTAATATTAGATATTGGTCTTGTATACCAATCTTTTGACCTCTCTCCTCACAGTCACACTAGAACCAGATACACCATTTTGGATTTAATTGTTCAACCACTTTCACTAACTACCAAAATTTATAAAAATCATTCATAGGAATTAAATTCAAAAAAATAACCACCATTCACTAAAATTAATCACTCCATGAAATCATATCAAAACCCACCTTTTCACACTGCATAGGTTTTGTACTATTCTTTTCCATTAGGCCTACTAGTGACTGGCCAATTTGTAGCACAAAATTTGAAATCCTAAATCATGGAACCTATCCATAATCATTAATGGAAATAAAATACATCTCAATATTCATCCTCCATCCATTTTCATACTTTGACTTGGTCAACTCTAAGTGCTATAGTGAATCTTAGAAAAATTAACACTTTCTTATAAGGTCTACTCACACACCTAAAACTAAATCAAAATTAAAGGTGCATGTGATAGTTTAATAAAACCTAAAATCACTTATCTATCCATACAAATCCATCTTGATCACTCTAGAGAAAATTTTTCAACATCAGGTCTTCATTAGGGTTTTAAGAGGGTTTAAACACACTTCCACTATTAACAATTGGTCATAAAGCATAACCTCTCAATCCAAAATCTAATTACTTTAATTTTGAGATTTAACCTTTACCCATATATTATTAGTATATTATGTTCCCATGCATAGGTTTGATAAGATAATGAACACAATAAAAACCTTCTTGGGTAGAGAACCCTTCATTCTATACACTCGAGAGACCTTAGAACACATTTTCATGCCTTATCCTTAAAATTCTCAACTCAAAATTAATGATTAATATTTATAAAAAATTAATAACATTTTTAAATTCTAAATTACTCACATTTTCCTTGGAAAATGATCCTAATACCTCATTATTCCATGCTCGCTCTCTTTGCTTTCTAGACCGTGACCTACAAACCACATTAGGTCTTTAAAATGACCTTCATGCCTCATTCCATGCACTTTCCACATCATAAACATTATTAAGGAGCCTAATAAGACCTATAATTCATCTTTTAATCCATATTACCAAGTTACCATACTTATACCTTCTCATAAGGACTTTACATGCCATGACTAGTGTCATGACTAGGCTTCTTAAACACTTAAAACTTGACAACTAATCTTGAAACACTTATGAATGTATCTAAACTTTAATTACATGATAATAAAATTAAAAACAACATTTCACAAGATTTTTCTCACTTATTTAACCAAAATTCACTATTTACACCTTCTCATAGGGTCTAGATTAAGCTTATCAAGATGCCTTATACTCAAGAACTAGTACTCAAACATACTTACCTTAATGATATAAAATAGGAAAACTCTTAATTATTACCATGCACATTCCTCTTCATGATATGATTATGCTTTATATGAACCATACCTTCTATGATTGACCTGTACCAATGATTTGAAACATTAGTTGTCTTCAAATTCTCTTTCAAGAATGACCCAGTCATATAACATACTATCAATATGTTCTTGATCACCTTGTCACATTTCAAACTACCAAAAACACTCTTTTATCTCATTAACACATACTTATCTCTCATGGAAACACTCATGTAAAAAATATTTCTTTCATGAATGAACTCACTCATGACAACTCTTCCATACACCTAACCACTACCAGCTGAATTGACCTATTTGTCATCAACATCATTCACCATGATTACACTCTCTCATAGAAACACCAATAATTATGTTGGCATAAAAACTCACCATAAACATATTTCAAAGCTTACTTGGCCATAGACCTTCATAACAACCTTTGACATCAATGAAAACATCAATGCCAAAACTCAATAATCAATGACAATACTCAACATATAGGCCACTAGCTGGCAAGGGATAAAAAAATATTTTAAATACTCTTTAGGGTATCATTTATGACCATGTTTTTGTAATCCATATTGTACCTATGTGTATTGATGCATATTCAAACCCAAGATTAATGTCTCATGAATAAAAATGTGTAGGGTTAACAAAACTCATGAAATATGGTCTAAAAGAATGACCTCACTCATGACAACTCTTCCATACACCTAATCACTACCAGTTGAATTGACCTATTTGTCATCAACATCATTCACCATGAGTACACTCTCAAAAAAACAAAAATAATTATGTTGGCATAAAAACTCACCATACACATATTTCAAAGCTTACTTGACCATAGACCTTCATAACAACCTTTGACATCAATGACAACATCAATGCCAAAACTCAATAATCAATGACAATGCTCAACATATAGGCCACTAGCTGGCAAGAGACAAAAAAATATTTTAAATACTCTTGAGGGTATCATTTATGACCATGTTTTTGTAATCCATATTGTACATTTTTTTATTGATGCATATTCAAACCCAAGATTAATGTCTCATGAAAAAAAAGGTCTAGGGTTAAAAAAATCATGAAACATGGTCTAAATGGAAAAATAATTCTACTATTGTAAATGGTCTAAATTTGGCCTAGAATGAATATCTTCTCCAAAATAATTAATGATAATATTGGTCTCAAATATCTCCAAGGTCTAATGTCTTGCACACAATGGTTAAATGAAAGGTATGTTTGAATCCTAGTTTTGGGAGTGTTTCAAACAAATCTAATCTAGGCATAAAACAAAAATGGTGATAGGTATTTATAAATAAGGCAAAAATATAGAATTTGGAACAAAATAGGTATGAAAACTAAAAGTAAAATGATAGGTCTTTTTAAATAAGGAAAAAGCTAAACTTTGGAATAAACTAGGTCTAAAAATTGAAAGTCAAATCTAGGTCTTTGGTAGGAAGGCACAAAACTAGTCCTTGAAACAAACTAGCTTGAGGTAAAAGAGTTAAAATTAATATATCATATAAGGAAAACATTTAAAAACACTTTGATGTAATCTCAACATATGGATTTTGAAATAACTTGACCTTGGTATAAGACATTCACTCTAGGCACATGGCTAGAAATAATTGAGAAATTCAATCTCAATTAAGATAAAATAATAGTGATGAGTAAAGAATTCAAGCCCAAGTGTTAATAAAGGATCCAATGTTAACTAGCCATGCTTAATATTGTACTTGAAAAGAGAGTTTTGACCTTAGTTCATGGGAAAAAAATGATTCGAGGCACATGAAAAGAGACCACTTCCTAGATCTAGGCAAAGGAGGTCTTCAAAGCAAGCAAGGACTTGGTCCAAGTTACACAATTCAAAGGTAAGAGGTAAAGAACCAACCCAAAATAAATCAATAAATATGTATAAACCACTCAATTTTTGAATCTAAACTTCACAAAACAAATTTCAAACTTGGTTTAAAAGACTTGGATGGTTTGATAACATTTTATACCCAAATGGATAACATACCGACACCAATTGTAGACCAAAGACAAGCATATTTTCAAACATGGTTTGAAATAAGGTAATGTTTTTGAAATAATAAGACCAGACACTACCTTACTCAAATACTTGGGACAAAATAGGTAGTGTAACAATTCCCCATTTAAACAAGTGACACACACAAATGTTGGAACGAATATACTAAGTTAAAATTATGACATTAAATGGACATAATAACAACTATTAGGCTAAAGTGGTGTAAAAATGTGATTAGTTTATGAATCAATTTTGAATTATCATACAATTTCTAGTTGTAAAACACACATGTAAATCAAATAAAATAGAATTAGCACAAATGGCTCATCCTATCCCTATAACTGACATGGATCTACATAGTTTCAACAAAAATTTCCACTAATATACCAATGCTTGTGAGGAATAAAATGTTAATCAGTAACTTAAAGTATAGGTGTAGGTGAAGTTTGTATGCCTCCTCTATCTCTCAAGCATTGGTATGTGGTACAAACTTAGAGTGAAGAATACTTGACATATTACATTATTTTTTTTTTACAATTATGGCTTGAATAAAAATATATAAGTGTTATGCATACTAGATGGTCCCAAGTATGGCTAACACAAGGGTGAAATCATCTCAATTGAATCCGAACTACCTAGCTTACTATGTAAGGGTCTATGCATTTGCACAATAAATATAAGCATTTATTACTTAATGGAATCTGATGTATGGTTATTGCATGGATTGGGTACCCATTGGGATGGTCAGGTTAACCACTCACCACTATCCCATTTGAGGGTTTTCTTAGTTTATATACTCTACCATGGAATGAGGTTGGTAAAATTATAGGAGATGAAACCCTAGGTCAACACACCCTTAAATAACTCATGGGGAGATTATGAACTCCTACCTACAATCCAATTGCATAAAAATAAATAAATTAAAACTATGGAAAGACTTTAGAGGTCACTTTTGAATCATCCAAGTCACTCAGTGCTTAGAGATATCATACACGACATTCTTTCTAACATAAATTTTACAAACAATAGAAATAAACTAAATGATTTTGGTCACCTAAGTTATTTAAAGGGGATGGGGGAGATTATACACACTAAATTATGTTTTTTCCAAAACCAAAGAATCTAGTCTAAGTAATTTGAAACTAGTCTAAAGAACAAGCAAGAATTTAAAAATCTCTTAGGAGCTCTAATTAAAGATGTAAGTTCTTTTTAAAAACACCAAATCAGAATATGTTTGAAATTTTTGTCCCTTTGGTCATGTTTACACTTTTTAAAGCTTTTAAAATGTTATAAGTCAAGTTTAATTGAATTTCAAACACCTTAACCAAATGTGAATGAGTTTTAATCTTTGTTGTAAAATTTAACTTTATAAAATAGAAAAATTGATTTAAAAGGTACATAAACTTATTTCTTGGATTAATTTTATGTAAACAAATTAGTGTATTAATTTTAGCTTTAATCCAAGGTGAAATTTTACAATTTATCTCAAGAAAACACAAAAGTTAAAACTCTAGAATGATTTCATAGTTACACAGTAAACTTTGAATTGTAAAACTATTTAGGCATAAAAAGAAAGAAAAACCTAAATGAAAAAACATACAGTGGGTGATTTCATAATTTAAAACCTATTTCAGTACTCATTTTGATGATTTTAGTACTTTGGAAAGGATTTTACAAATAAATCAAATGATTTCATGATTCAAGTAATTATTTTGCAATTTTTGTAAAAACTGCATAGAAACATAGAGAAATAGATAGCAATGATTTTGTTATTTTTTAGAGATTTCATGGTTTAAAAATTATTTTTCATCCCTTGATGATGATTTCACAAACAAAAAATGTGGTCTCATTTTTATAAATAGCAATTTTGAAACTAAATTAAACTATTTCATAAATGTTAGATAATTTTGTAATTAATCAAAAAAGAAAAAGAAAATACTTGTTTTCTTGTAGGATGAATTCATAGTTTTAGTCAATGATTTTTCAGTTTGTGAGCCTAATTTCATATTTTTTCATATCTAAGGTCAAACTAGAACAATTTCATAATTTTAAGGATGATTTCACAAATTCAGTGGATGATTTTGTAGTTTACTTTGCCAAATTCATAGTTTTGTAGTCATGAATTTATAAAATCCATAGTCATAATCCAAAAACAAAACATTATCCAAAAATCAATAAATTAAACTCTAGAATTAAATCTTCTTGGCTCCAAAAATCTCCCAAGATATTCCATTTATACTTGTGGGGTACATGGTCCCACTAGGTGTGCCATTATGTGATCAATAAGAATCCAAGAGGAGAGATTAGTATCATGTTAGTATGATTAAAATCAAATAAAAACAAACTAATACAACTAACACCTCAAGCTTAGAAACTCAATGAGGAAGATAAAAATACAAGTAACTATTAATAGAAGATAAAATAACCATTATTTACCTTCTTTGAGAGTAATAATGGTATGTTGGCCATGGATGGATGTGCTCAGTCATGTGATCAATGAATCTTTGACAATGTTACTCCTTGCATCATCTCTCCTTGTCACATTTTTAATGTTAGGATTGGCTTTGGATTGGTTATCTCTCAACAAATGAGCATTATAAAATTACAAATATGGTCTTTGAAGGTATTTTTGCATCATAACATTACACCAAAATATCTTGTTGTATAATGGGTGAATCCTTGTATTTATAACCTTCCAAACTAACTCTAACCCAAGTGAAATTAGGTTAGATTTAACCATGATTAAATTTAAACTAACCATAATTGAGTTGAGGGGAAAAGCAATTAATATTTTGGATAGAGATCCCATTTATTAAGCATGGCTTTCCATTTTTGAATTTAAGGCTTTAGGGAAGATATTTTTAATTTATTGATTTTGAGAATGATGACACATCATGACCTCATTTTTACTGGAATTTACTTTAAAAAAAAATCATTTTCACTGATTTCACATGAAAATTTAAATTATGCATTTAATTATATATGCTTAGTTAATTCATTCTACTTAGCATTTTTACACTTAAGGAATTGTTCAAGTGCCTTACTTAATGGGTCCAAAGGTTAAACTATCAATTTTATAGGTTTATAGGTTGAAATTTGACTAGAGATGAATCCGTTAGAGGTTACTATTATGTATAAGATAATATACAAAATAGTGATGCCTCAACATGATTTTGAGGACTAATTTTTTAAGTGTGAATGATATTGGGACATTTAGTGATTCCTATGATTAATTTTCACTACTCTTTAGAAATAAATATAAACGCTAGTTGGAACATATTTTTGGCCAAAATATGGTGTCTACACTACTCATGAAGATGATTCAAAAGTTGGAGAGGCCCTACTAATGTAGAGAGTTCTACTCAATCCTACTAAGGAGATCAAAGAACCAGCTCAAAGAAAGACACTCTTCAAAACTACATGAAAGACAAATGGTAGATTTTGTAAAATCATCATTGATAGTGGAATCATAGATAACTTTGTGTATACTAAGATGGTAAGCAAACTAAATATTAAAAATGTAAATCATCCTACTCCACATAAGGTGTCCTGGTTTTAGAAAAATCATCAAATTCTTGTAAATGAATAGTGTAAAATTAAATTCTAAATAGGAAGCTATAAAGATGAAGTTGTTTGTGATGTAATGCATATGGACATATTTCATGTGTTGATATGAAGACGTTAGAATTATGATATAATATTAATTCATGATGGTAGTCATAACATGTATACTTTTGAGAAAGATGGTAGGAAGCATGTTCTTACACTTCTGAAGGAAGAAGGTACAATGGTAGAAGGTTTAAAGATGTTGATTATTAGTGGTAAATATGTTATAAAATATATTAAGAAAGAAGAGGTAAGTTATGGTATTTTTGGTAAGCCAAACATAGTAGTTACTACTACTAAATTGAATGAGCTACCCATTGACATCCATAATTTGTTGAATGAGTTAATTGACATTGTGGTCGATTATCTACCAAGTGAAATACATCCTAAAAATGGTATTAACCATCATATTGATTTTATACTAGGATCTAACCTTTCAAACAAATCTACCTATAGAATGACTCAAAAATAAAATGAAAAAATGAAGAAGTAGGTTCAAGAATTATTGGATAAGGCATTAGTGAGAGAAAGTTTAAGTCCTTGTGTACTACCAATTATACTTTCACAAAATAAATATGGAGGATGGAATATGTGCAATAATTAAAAATCAATTAATAATATTGCAATTAGGTATAGGTGTACACACCAAGATTTAGAACAACAATATTTGTGATAATCTAGGTTTTTTTCCCCTTTCTTGTTTATCCCTATTTCACCCCATGTAAATATCTAATTACCCTTTTAACATTTACACTATGTAATTATTTTTTATTAATTACTTTCACTGAAGTAAATTAATTTAACTAGTTACCTATTATAAATTATAAATAAATCTACCCAAATTAAAATACAATGTAAGGTGTGTTAACCACCCATAACCCCCTCATAATCCCAAAATCATTTACACCACTTAAGGCTCAATTTAACTTCTTGGTTGAAACCACTCCAAAAAGTTTGTTATAATTTTATCCAATAATCATCTCCAATTCCTATGACTGACATCAATTATGTTGAATTTATGTTGATTTACCATAGTATCCCTTAGGCTAAAGGGCCAATTTCATATGATTCTAATTGCACTGTAAAGCTAATGAAATATGTTTAGAGTATTAGTTATTAAATTTTTCATTCTCTATAATATTTTATACTTGCATTATATCATACACACCTATCCATAGATCGAAAATCATCGTATCAAATTTGCATTTCATCCCGAGTTGGAAGCATTGTAAAGGTTAGTTTATCATTGGTTTTAAAATTTTATTCTAACTATTATGTTGTTTTATATTCTCCTTTATATTAAATTTTATCCTTTTAATCAATTTTATAATATATTTAGTCATATAGATACATCCCAAAACCATCATAAATCTTATTAAAACAATATTTTAAATCCATATCCTTAAATCCTTATCTGCATTGATAGAATTGATGTAAATTCCTTGAATCAACATTGATCCTGAAGACCAACATTGATATCTAATAAAAAAACCATTTTGTTTGCACCTAAATCAATTTTTGTTAGAAGTCCACTATTTATTAAATCTATGGGTTTCTTGTATATGTGTCTACCTAGAGTTATTCAAGATGTGGTTATTATCTAATATTTTCCCATAGTTTTGCATCCTCTTTTGTTAGACCAAAGTGACATTTACTTTAAACTAGAGATTTTCTCCATTGCATTCGCCCACACCTTATAATCCATGGTTGATCAACTAGAAGTAATTCAAGATGAATAGGATGTTATTAAAGATTATTGGAACATCCACTTTTCTAATATCCATCAAATGAACATAGATTAAATCTTAAATAATTTCATTATCTTATCTATATTGTTAAATGCTTTATTATAATTTCATTTGTTATATTTATAAACTTGAGTACTAATATATTGGGTTGACATCTTTATAATGAAGTGTACTAAAGTGCACCACTTCCTGGGACTGGTCTCATACCAGGCAACCCACTCATATATTATATTAATCTATTTTTATTTGAGTTATCTATTTTGTGTAGGTAATCCTTCCAAGATAAAAATGAGTTATCACATTATCAGATAAATGTTGTACGATATTTTCCAATCACAAGTAGTCTTAAAAAACCTAGTATCTTACTTTAAGTTTTTAAGTAGTTTATTTTATAAAAAATGAACAAGAAATACTTTAAACAACAAGTTTTATTTACCTAGAATAGATTATTTGATGGATTATTTGAGTGGTGATAAATAATAATCCAAGATAGATCTTAAAATTGGATATCATCAAATAATAATAAAAGAATGAGATGAATGGAAGACTACCCTCAAAACTAATGATGGTTTGTATGAATGGCTCATCATGCCATTGGATTGACAAATGAACCAAGTAATTTCATGAGACTAATGAATGAGGTACTTAAGCCATTCACATGTAATTTTTTGATAGTGTATCTTGATGACATTTTGATATATATAAAGTCAAAAAATGAGCACCTTGAGCATTTGACAATGGTTTTGAGGAAACTATAAGAAGAAAGGTTACTAATAAATCTTAAAAAGTAAATTTACTAAAAATAGAATTGATTTACTTGGGTTTTATCATCTAAAAAGAAGGATTGAGTATGGACAAAGATAAATTGAAATATATACAAGCATGGCCTCCACCAAATAAAGTTTTTGAGGTAAGATTTTTTTCATGGTCTTGCTACTTTCTACAAAAAATATATCAAAAAATTTAGTAATTTTTTTGCTCTTATTATGAAGACTATTAAAAGGAGTAATAATGCATTTAAGTGGATTGAGATTACTGATAAAAGTTTATAAATTATGAAAAATAAGATTATAGAGTAGCATGTTCTAACATTGCCTAATTTTGGTAAATTATTTCAAGTTTAATGTGATGTAAGTGGTACAACTATAGGATTTATTATAAGATACTATCATAATTTAGTGATAAACAAAATAAATTTAATATAAAATATTTAGCTTATGATCAAGAATTTTATGCTATAGCACAAGATTTGAAAAAGTGGAGACAATACCTCATGCCAAAAGAGTTTGTTCTTTTTACTGATAATCATGCTTTAAAATTTATAAATGGTCAAAGTAAGTTGAACAAAAAACATGATAAGTGGGTTAAATTTTTAAAAGTTTTTTATCTTATGATTGAACATAAAAATGACCAATCTAACAAGGTATTTTATTCCTTAAGTAGGATTAATTTTATTTTTCAAGAGATGTGGGTAAACATCATGAATTTTAATGCTTTAAGAGATATATATGGAGAAGATGAAGATTTCAAGGAGGCATATGAAGCATACAAGGATCCTATAAGTAGAGATAAAAGTCCTTGTATGGAATACATGTTTCACAAAGGATTATTATTCAATGTAAAATATTTATGCCTTCCCAAAGTATCTATGAGAGAGAGTCTAATAAAAAATAAGCATAGTGTTAGTTTTGTAGGACATTTTGGGAAAGACAAGACATTGGCTAAATTGAATGCATTCTACTTTTGGATAGGTATGTTGAATAATGTTATAAATTTATTGAAAACTATATAGTGTATCAGTATGTAAATGTAAGGAGCCAAAATATAGGTTTGTATCAGCCATTACCTATTCCCAATAGATAAAGGGATCTCATAAGTATGGATTTTATTCTTGGTTTAACTAAAACATAGAGAGGCAATGACTCTATATTTGTAGAGGTAGATAGATTATCTAAGATGGATAATTTAATACCTTGTTATAATAAAAGTGATGCTACTCATATAATTGATTTTTTTTTAAAGAGATAGTTAGATTGTATGGTTTGTCTAATAGCATTGTATCTGATAGAGACACTAAATTTGTTGGAAATTTTTGTAGGACCCTTTGGAAAAATTTGGGTACTAATATAAATTTTAGTTTTGCATATCATCCATAAATTTATTGAAAAATAGAAGTAGTCAATAATATCCTTAGAAACATTCATATAAGTTTGGTGAGTGAGCATCCCAAATAGTGGGACCAAGTGTTAGCACAAGAAGAATTTTCCTACAATGATTCACCAAAAAAAGCACATGTATGATTACTTTTAAAATTTTATATGGTATGCATCCTATAGTTGTGTATGAGTTGATAAATTTGGAACAACAAGAAAAGATAAGTTAATTAGGAGAATATTTTACTTCATCTATGTAAGAACTTCAAGAATAGGTAAAGCAAATATTAGAGGTAAGTAAAAATAAGTATAAAAAGAAAACAAATTTGAAGAGAAGAGAAGTAAAAATAAAGTTAGGAGATATTGTTTTATCTCACCTTAGAAAATAAATATTTCCAATAGGGAATAAAACAAGCTAAAACTAAAAAATAATGGGGTGTACAAGACCCATTAAAATTTCTCAGCAAACACTTATGTATTGGAGCTTCTAATGGATATTAGAATCTAATTTATCTTTAATGTTTTTGATATTTATCCTTAAGGGAAATAAGAATATTGGAACACAACAATTGAAGCTAAAAAATATCAAATCATTCCATGGGATAAATAATTACCAAAGAATCCACTAGAAGAACCTAAAGCAATATTGGACAAGAAGGTTGTCAAGAAGATAAAAACAAAGACTATTTTTAGTATTTGGTGAAGTGTAATAATAATCCAATTAAGGATTCCATTTGGATTTTATCTTTATTACTAAATATGGTACTAGTCTAGAACAACTCATGAATAAGAGTCCATGAGAAGAGTTTCTTTGTACCCTAGTGGTTTAATACAGGTGCATATTCATGTTGTATGAATATAGTCCTATAAATATGTTTAATGATTCTTATTGATTGTATTTATTCTCAATAATTCCTTATTTGGATAGTATAAGTGTGATTAGAGTCATTATTAGTATTTGAAGAGTTTCCCTCCAAATTTTCAAATCTTTCTTAGTGTAGGATATGAGTAAATGTCACTTTTGTAATGTTGCTTTGGTTGTATAAAATATGTTAGGTATATACGATTATGTTTAAAATTTCATTTAAGTATTATAGACCTTTTTATAGGTCAAAAATTATCTTTATGTTCTAAATAGCTCATGTCATCAACAAGACCTACATATGAGGTCAATCTTGCTAAGTTGAACTTTGGTAAATGAGAGGATATATAGTTGGTTTAACCAATTGATAAGATTTTTTTAAAGATTAATAAAATTATAATCATCAATAATTGTTGATAGGAATTGTATATAAGATAATTCAAGAACAAAAAGGCAATTTTTCAATATTTAAAGATTGATGACAATCACAATCTATAAGAAATTGGTGAAACATAGGTGTTTTTAGTTGTTTTATTATCAATAAATATTTTTTTGGTTTTTATTATATGTAATAATATTTATTTATATTTAATAAGAATAATTTTATCATTTGATTTGGCATATTCAAGTTTAGAATAAGGTCTTATTCTTTCAAACTCAAAAATCACCAATTTTCCTATTTGTAACAATCTTTTACTCATCAAAAATATGTGAAAACTTGTGCATGAGTTCAAAATAAGGATTATAGATGTTATAAAAGATTAATAAGGGTATCATATAGGTATTATATATATCATATATTTGTTATATTTTATGAACAATCAATTTTCTCCTCTCAACTTTTAAACCCTAATAAAACCCTAAAACATGGTTAGTAATTTAAAAATGGCTTGTAACTTTAGATTTACCTAGTGGAATTATCTAAAAAAAATTTATAAGGTAAAGAATAAAGATTTAAACCTATTAAAAATGTAGAATAAGTGATTTTATATTGAAAATCCTGTAGATCTCCATTTGAGAATGCAACCAATTACAAATATTGAACAAGTTCACTTGTATTAGCAGTCAAATATTGGTTTAGGGTCATAAAATACTTTCCATAACTTTATTAAATAACCTAAAAATTAATTTTATATATTCAAGGATTCCATTTGATTAAAATACCTTATTATGCTTAGAGTCTAGAACACAATATAGTTAATAATTTTATACTTTTGAGAAAAAATGAAATAACATTGGTTTATTGATTGGAAAATCAATCTAAAAACATTAGAGGGGATATTTAAAGATTAATATAAAGAGATAGATTTTAAATATATAATTACCAAGGTGTAAATACTTATAAATATTATGTTGAAACTTGACAAGGAGAGTGTATTTGAATCCCTAGTGGAAGCTAATAAATGCCTTAATCTATATAAGGACTTTATGAGCTTGATTAATGTATTTTCAAGTGTATGAATTAATCATTGAAATAATTCATTTATTTAATGATATTTTATAGGGTTTAAAATAAAATATTATGACTTATCCTATTTGAAGGCTATTTTGAAGGTAGATCATGAGAAAATCTTACTATTACCATCAACTAGTTACATGCAGTACCTTCTAATATACATAAGTGCATAAAATAAAATATTTCAAGCTTGGATGTCACCATACCTAGAAATTTTTATCCATACCAATATTTTAAACATATTGAATCATAATATGAAAGCTACAATTATCTTCTGGGCCTAGAACATGTCCTTTAAAAGGATAAAGAGGTAGTTATTCAACTGTCTAAGTCAAATTATGTCAATCCATGTACTATTTCATCTAATTAATCTTCACCACCTCCTAAAATATCTTATAATATTATCATTAAAAAAAATACATGGTGAATACCAAATTATAAATGCTTTTCATTTAGCCAAATTACCTAAAACACCTAAATCACATAGTAGGCCCAAAGTGAAGAGTGTCAAAATGGAATGACATAAGAAAGATGACTCTCAATATAAATAACCTATTGATTTTTTAAAATAAAAATATATAATAAAAATAATATATCAAAGGTGAGGATGAATCATGGTTTTACAATGACCACTTTGCTACTTGTTACAAAATCATAAAGTATCTTATTCCTGATAGAAAAATGGATAGTCAAGATTATAAAGGAAAATGCTTGGGGGAAAAATAGAAAGGACCTATTAAGATAGTAACTACTACTAAACAAAAATTAACTTCTTACATTGTATATAAATCACCTAAGAACTTGAGGATCTCAAGAGTGATACCAATTTACTTTTTAACAATTAAGATGCTAGTAATGATGTAGAGTCCTATTATAGCATCTATAATGAGTTAGTTGATATAAACATTTTTAATAATAATACCATTTGTACCATCACTTATTTTAACTATAATGACCCTATTTTACTCCATCACCCCCAACTAATTGACTGGGACAAACAAGATGCACATAAACCATTAGATGATCTCCAAAATGATGAAGTAATTTATGAATTCATGGGCCTCAAAGATGGTTTTATGATAGGTGATAATAAAAAAGGATTAAATATTAAATTGGTACCTTATATATATTTTTGAGATTATTTTAACTTCCTTGGTCATAGACAAAAATTAAATTAAATTAAAATGAAACATTGAGGTCCCAAAGTGAAAACCTTTTTGAGGTGCTTTCAGACCATGAAAATAGTAAACAAAAAGATGAGTTGAATGGTGAAAACTGATTTAAATAAACATTTTATTAGGAATTTAATCCTATTTCAAATTAATTATATGGATCCTCTAGCCCTAGAACCTCTTGTCAGTTAGAAATTTGTTCACAATATCAAAAAGTATTGAAATAATAGGCTCAAGATTTCTAACATACCTTTGTTAAGTGACATTTAAGAATGTTTAGTGATTTAGATTATTTATAATGGTGGATATTGATGATATATATGAGACAAAATATTATTAATAATATCATTTCACCTAATTTTTAACTATTTTAATGATGGTTCCACATTACTCATACAAGAAACTATAGAATTAAACATTGGAACCCTTAGAGTATCCTAAATGGATCAATCTTGTAACATTACTCAATAAAGAGGAATGTTAAATTATTATCTCCATACTTTAGGATTTTATAGATATTTTATCTTGGTCTTATTTATATATGCATGGATTGGATCCCTATTTACTTTTACATTAGCTTATTATACACCCAGACACCAAGACAATCAAATAGAAGCAAAGAAAAATGCATCCTCACATTACCATACTAATAAAAAATGAATTATAAAAATTATTAAAGGAATAATGTAGTCATACCATATAATATTTATAATGGATATTAAATATATTCAATTACAAAAAATCCATAAGGAATATGTATGGGCATAGATTTCAGAGATATCAATAAAGCATGCCCAAAGGATGAATTGCATTTGATATAAATTGATATTATCATAGATTATAAATTATGGTATGATATTTTATGTATTATGTATGGATTCGCATTATATAATTAGATAAAAATATCACCTAAAGATTAGCACAAAATGATGTTCACCACTATGTGTGGAACATTCTATTATCAAGTGATGCCTTTTAGTCTCAAAAATGTTGGTGTTACTTACCAACATGAAATTAATTTCATCTTCCATGACATGATACACAATACTTTATAATACTATATGTATGACATTTTAGTTAAATTGAAAACTAGGGCAAGCAATCCAAAAGTGTTAGGTGGGATATTTTAAAGGCTTCGTGAATATAAGGTGCATCATAATCCTTAAAAGTGTGTATTTGGCATCACTTCCATATAAATTTATAATCTTAATTTTATCTCATATGGGCATAACATTTGATACATCTAAGGTTAGGTCCATTAAATATACGGTTTCTATATAATCTGAATCAACTCCATAGTTTGTAGGGTAAAATGTAATCTATTTTGTGCTTAATTTCATAATTAGGAGACATATGTCATCCTTTCACTCACCTTTTGAATAAGTGAACCACCATTTCATTGAACACTAACTATAAATAAGTATTTAACAATTTGAAATAATATTTTTCAAATACAAATATCCTATCTACAATAATTCTTAGGAATCCACTATTCCTATACATTCTAGCAATAAAACATGCCTTGGGGGTGCTCCTGTATCAACATGATGATGAAGGGAAAGAATTAGTAGTGTATTATTTAATAAACACATTCTTTTCCTATAAACATAACTATATGCCAGTTTAAAAATATTACATAACAATGGTATTCACATCCCACAAGTTACAACATTACATGCTCAACTTTAAAACCATTGTTATTTCTAAAGTGGACCCACTTAAATATTTAGTTTCCAAGGAATCTTTAAATATCCACATGTCCAAATGGGTCATGATCTTTAGTTATTTTGATATTTAATATGCACATTATAAAACTTATTGGGAAAGTACTTTTAGATAAACTTTATGAAAAACCCTTATCAAATACCAAGCCACTCACTTTTGATTTCCCTTATGAGTCCATCTTAACTTTGGATGAATATTATTCTAAATCACAACACTTTTCACTCTAATTTTATGGTTCCTACACATCTCATGGATATATAACAAGAATTATGTGTATAACACCATAGGGGGGATATTAATTCTGACACCTTACAAATTGGTGTCACTTGTACCAATAATATAATAAAGTATGAATTAATCATTATAGGGCTTTACCTAACACTATGCTAGAATATTAATAAATTTATTATTTATGGTTATTACTAATTGATTATTAACTAAGTGATAGAGCAATACTAGACCAAATATGACAAACTTATACCTTAAAAAACATGGTAAATAGTATGGTAATATGTTAGGGTAATTGATATTGAGTTTCCTTATGCATTTCATTACAAGATATCATCAACAATGATAAGTATAGATAAGTTGGTTACATTAAATATAAATTATTTATGAAAAATGTATTACCACCTTGAATAATATTTAATAATATCATAACAACATACATCATAATTATAACAAGTGTATCAATCCTAGAGATTTTGCACTTGGTGATCTTGTGGTGAAAGAGAATTCAAAAAACATCACTACAACATGTGAAAATAAGGGAAATTTTTAGGCTAATTATATAATAATATTAATTATTATAGATAACTATGGATATGGATCACACAAGTTGACTAAAACATATGGGAAATAGCTAAATGAGCCCATGAATATTATGTATCTCAAATACTTCTACACTTGATTTGATTAAACATTATCTATTAGGACCCAAACTTGGGAACACATATTATCCACTTCCATTCATGATTTTTAATAATGGTGTTAGTCCCCTCATTACCCTAACCTATTACCACTATAATATTGATTCTATTTTATATGTACAATATAGTTTTGGTCACCATCAACACATCTTTGAAAATAGTATCTTATAGTAATTTAACATGTTTTTTTTTTCATGATGGTCCTTAAAATTACATCTTTTTGATTTTTCCAAATCCCATTATATTAATACCACTTTGTTATTCTCTTACTTCTACCTATTATTGATTATTAATATCACTCACTATAGGTTAAACTATAATTAATTGATGTCCATTTAAACTATGTAGTTAGTGCGTAGTTTTTTAGGTCATATTTATCACCCCTATTCCATAATATCACCATTTTATGATCAATTTAAGCCACAATCTCACCATTTTGTGATCAATTCTAACCATGCTCTCACAATTTTGTGAGTCAGTCATTTGAACCCCTACCCAAAGCTAATTTTTCCTTTACTACATGATTCATCTATACTTTTTTTTATAATCCCTTATGCATACTAATTACCAACTATTCCTATAAATACCTTGTTCTATAAAAGGGCTTAAAATCTCTAGAAGAGATATAAAGCCATAAAGCACTCCTAAACACTTGAAAACTTGCAAAACCCCCCCCCCCCACAAAAAAAAAAAAAAAAACATAAAATAGGCTTAAAATCTCAATGAGAGATATAAATCCACAAAACCCTTTTTATATCTTGTCATCTTATTCATGGACTCACCCTTCATACTATTTTTAGTGAAATTATTTCTAAGGTTGGAACCTTTTATCTTTCCATGATCATTTCCATTCCACATTCCATATTTTCATTATCCTCTAATTTATGGGAGAACTACATCAAATTGAGGTCTACATTGACTATGTAGGTAATGATTTTATGTATGGGTCGTTTTATGTTACATCTTTCATTCTTACCATCATCCATCATTTCATAACCATTCACCACTCTCATCATTTTTTTATATAACCCTCTTACACTCAACATTTTTTGAGATAACCCTTCCACACTCTGAGTATCTTGAGAGAATTTTATGCCACTTATCACCATTTTGTGAGTCCATCCATTTTTAGTATATCAAATTACATATTATATGTTAAATATCACCATTCTTATTTTCCCATTTATTAAGAGAACTAGATTTGGCTTGACATCCATTGGCCTATGTAGGCAATGTCCACTTTCGTGGGGAATATAGAGATAACTTGATCACCTCTCCCTTATTATTCTATTCCCCCTTATGTCAAGGTTGTTGTATCATCCTTTCAGTTGTCCCCTAGAGATTAGGGGCAAAATATTCAAGAATAATACCTTATTTACATGCACACACAAATTATCAACTTATTTCTTGTTTTTTTATTTATGATTGTGTCTTTGTCTATTTATTATTATTTTCTTGTTGTTGGTGCATTTAATTTATTTTATTTTAGTCACTTTCCTTTGGTTTCATGCATTAGGTTTTACACTTGTGTCAAGATCATTTATATTTGTATCTCAAGTTGTTCACATTTAAATTTAAATCATGCTCTTAAACTTATGGCATCTAATGTTATCATGATTAATCTATAATTATTAGATCTCTAACAATCAATGCCACTACAATAAATATCCTTTTCTACAAATCTCAACCTAATCAATTGAATCTAAATGACTACATTATATACTAATCATGATACATATAAAAATGGGCATATACAAAAAGTCATAATCCTTTGTTTACCATCTTCTCATTATTCTTCAATCATTATTATCTTCTTCTAATAATTTATTTAACTTCCTTTATGCATTCTTATGTGCTTATATTTTTGTGGCTTCTTCATCTTTTGGAAAATTTTTGTACCATAGTACTTATGTATGTATCCACTCATATTTATTCTATGTAACATATTTAATCCTTGATATATGATTTCCAATAAATTAAAAAAATCAATTAGACTGATCAATAATAAAATCTACCTTATTAGGAAACATTAATTTCATCAATCATCAAATCCACCCTACCAGGTAAAACTGTTAGTTAACCACTTCCCCCTCCTTAGGTCAATGCCATCATTCATCTTTTCTTCTAATTCCAATCCTATAGATTTATCCCAATTTGTGGTAAGACAAAGTGTGTCACTTGTTCTAAGATGAATCCTTACCACTTCCCTCTACCTTGGGTCCAATTAAATTATATTATTATAAAACATTGGAAACTAAAGAATGCAAGCATTAGTTTTTTGGGGTTAATCTCATTCATGGGTTAATTTCACTCTACTTTCTTGATTATTACTTTCCTTTTTTATATCCCATCCATGTATTTCATCCTTTAATTCCCTCTTGATGATTTAGTAATTATTTTTTTGTATATTTTTTCAAATTCTTATTAATAAATTTTTCATTATTTGAAAATATGTTACTTCATTTGTGTCTTGGAACACCTTCTCAAATAGGGGAAACTACTGAATAGTTACACACAATCTTAGACAATCCTCTCTTACATGGAATATGAGACACTCTAAGATGATTAATAATTGTACTTTTCTTAAAAAAATCCTTCCACACTCTAAAAAGGTTTTAAATTGAGCTCCTTACACACTCCATGTGTGATATCATGAGTTTGAGGACTCCCTCATCACCATTGATCTTGATCCTAGATTAATGGATCATATTTAAACTAAAAGTATATAAATGCAAGGGAATTTATCTATTATAAACAAGTTATATTGAACTAAACTTAATATGCCAAAATCATATTAGATATTCATAATTATCATGTGATTTTCAAGCCAAATCATATGTATACTAGTGGAAACGTTTCCCATAAGTAGATTCAACATAGCTAAAGATATCTAGTCTATAATTTGAGCACAAGCCTCTTCGAACCAAAAAGTAAAGGAGCCTCTAAGTAAGGTATAAAATGTTTTTTTTTAATTTTATAATTGATTCACCTCTTGTTTAACCTTGATCAATACTAGTTGATATGATTAGAGCGTTACATTCATGTAATAATGTTTAGTTTATTCACTAACAATGAACTAACCCTCTTTGGATTCCTACTCTACAAAGTTTAGGGGCATCCCTTATAGCATGTTATAATGAATATTCAATGCTCAAACATTTAATATATTGAATTAGTTTATAATCAACCTTATATTATGTAATATTTATTAGATTTAAGTATCCTTCTTGAGTCATTATACAAATGGAATTCATGTAGGGGTAATTAGAGGAGTATTTTATTGAGGATTCTCATCCTTTTCAGGTTGTCTAGTAGGAAAAACTTATCTTTATAATTTGTTGGGTATATGTATAATTGTGGGAGATGAAGGTTTAAACATAATTCTTCCTTAAATTAGTTTTATATTTTCATAGTCTCTAAAATTTAACCCAGCTATGTCTTTTTGGTATGTATTATAGACAAGGGTTTCGCAATTGACATTATTTAGATTTTCCACATGTTTAGTAGGTAACTATGGTTGAATTACCTACTCATTTTGATATTTTTTATAAATTTTATGAGGACCAAGTAGAAAGGATCAATACTAATTTTTGAATCATATCTATGCTTTAAATTGATGATTTAATGCTAGTTGATGTATCCATTATTTTCATGGACATTGAATTTATTGAGGCATCCATTATTTTAGTGGTTGTTAGACATCCATTGATGTTGATATTATTATACCATTTTATATTGGGCCATGATTTATTATTATATTTTTTGGGGGGGTCATGATGTGTATTGGACAAACCATGGCATAGTCTATTGACTATCATACTAGTTTGTAGGAGCTCATCATAATTATAGGGATAGTTGATCCCATATTTTTTACCAACATATTTAATCTCATTTTAAGATTAGGGAAATTTTATTGATATTATTTTTAAAGTAAGGTAGTAACTCAAAGTATTCAATATAATTGTTTTTCTCACAAATTTCATGAACATTGGTTTTATCAAGAGGACAATCATGAAGTGTATGTTTGTCTCTACACCTATGGAAATATATGGATAAGGATTCAATATATATGGATTTGGCTTGGATTCCATCTAGTCTAGTGTTTAAATACACCAATATATATATTTTAAGGTTTCAAAATTCTTCCATGAGCTAACTTATTTCAATATTCCCTTTTACTACTTTAAGTTTTTGAATCCATATCCCTATTCTAAGTGGTTTCTACATACTTTAGAAATATATGTTATTCCAAGTTTATTTTCACCCCATTTTACCATAATATTTATATATTTTTGAGACTCATATTATAACCCTCTCAAAAATATTTTTATGGTTATTTCCTCATCTAGCCCATTTCCACATCGGTGATGGATAAAATAAATCAATTAATATAGTATTCAAAGTTTTCCTTTTTTTTAAATGTCATCTAAAGGTTACTTTATTTATGATATTTTACCATGAAATAATCTTGATATTTATTTAAAAATAAGGTTTCCATTTCATCTTGTGTGGATTGGTTATTATTCTAAACCCATAAACCATTACATTATTGAATCATTAACTATAGAAGGAAACAATTTTAATTTTTGGTTATCAGTCTTATAATAATCATATGTTTGAAAAATCACCTAAGATTAAAATAAAAATTGGTTATGATCTTTTGAGGCTATCCCCCTAAAATTAGGTAATTGGTATATCCAATTTTGGATTTATGTGGAAACCGTCAATAACAAAACTCATGTGAAAAATTAGGAGAATAATATAACAATGAAAAAATTCAATAATATGGAACTAATATATTATATAAGCTTATTAAAAATAACAAAGTGTAATGAGAAAATAAATACTTGGCTAGAAATTATGCCTCTATGAGGAATCAAGGTCTGAAACTTGTTGTGTAGAGAGGTCAAGTGACTAGAATTAGGATTATGGAATTAGATATAATCCTAGATAACAACATTAGGAAGAGGACACTAGAAGAGTGGTGCTACTATAAAACCTAGGGTGATCCTATCCACTTGTATTGAAAAAATAAAGGTTTATAGTTTCTATGTGTAAGAACTTATGATCACTTGAGGATACCACTATGTAGCTAATTTTACTTAAAAAACACTAACTTATTCACAAGTGAAGACTAATGTTATTATAGATATATGGAAAATTTAAAACCATATATATGTAAGAGAACATCCTATGATAATTTAAATTCTATTATATTTGTGGGTTGTTAAGAGTTGTTATAGTAACCTCTGTGTTGGTCAAGATTCCATTGAATGCGATATGGAGACCTATTCTCAACATGGTAAATCTATAAGTTACAAATATAGGAGTTAATAAATATAATTATTTGTAATAAATGTAATAAAAGGGTTGATTATTATGTTTATTTTGACATGTATGTGAGTAATATAATGATGAATGTTATTCTTAGAAAGCTTTACACATAGTATTGACATAACTATACATTGGTCTAAGAGGTTTTCCTTATTGTAATCCCTAGTATTAGATATTTTAATATGAATTCTATGTATTTGTATTCTTTATTTGTATAGTCATATATTTTCCTATGTTCTTATGAATGTTTCCTTCATTATAATCCTCTGATGCATAAATGTATACATCTATAAGTAGTTTACATCATGAATTAAACCATTAAACATGTGTATTTCTCTATGATAAACCTTGATTATGGATTCAAAGTCTTGATCAAACCATTCTATAATATTTATATGTAACTTTTCACACTTTATCCCCTTATTTAGCATGTTCTACTAAAACCCATGAACCTATGCTAACAAAGGTGTGGTGAGCATGGATATGTTGAAATGGTTTCTAATCTAAAAAAAGGTGGAGAGATGGTTAGATTTTAAAATTACTAAATTCATAGAGAAAAAAGTCCTACGAACTGGGTGCACTCTAAGCGATATTATACAAGAACACATCTACAATGAAATCTATGACATTCTAGTGTCATTTTCCAATCCCTCTATCTGATTGGTTGGATTTAATTGAATATAACTATTTATAACCATGAGCAAGTGAAACCATTATGTAGACTAAGGGGAAGATAGAATAGTTACAAAATCTAGAGATAACTTAGACTCTTATGGTCAATCATTAGATAACTACCACTATTGATGGATATCACTAAGTTAGTAGTGTAAATATATTTATCTTTTGATGTAATAAAGGATCTATTTTTGAGAGGCATTAATGAAATTTTTGCATCAACTCCCAATATTGATCAAAATGTTGGCTATATAAATTTCCATGGTGCCCATTCCTAGTAATATGGAGTAATCACTTTGGGTGTATGGGGGTGTATGTGAGATAGGGGAGAATTAATCAAAGATGAAAAGATAGAGCTTTAATCTAAGTCTATCATTTAGAATCTAGAGGAGAAGGATAAAAAATAACTCCATAGTTAGAAAGAGAGTTAAGACAATATAGGAGATGGAATAGATAGAGTATGTTTCAAGAAATTAAAAATAGGAGGAGTAGTAGTAGAATTGATGATTTAGATGAAATGAGATGACAAGTAGAAGGGTAAAATGAAGAGAAATAAAGTGAGGAGCCTAGGCCAAGTAGAGATAGAGTGAGAGGAAGCAATGAGGATTTAGAATGGATAAAAGAAGAAGGTAGTAGTATAGAAGTAGAATAGATGATTAAAACTTCATATTCAAGAAAGGATATTCAAAAAATAACATCAAGGATTACCTTATAGTCATATAAATAGTATAGGTTCAAGTTTCAAGAGATACATATTTGGAGGTAAGCATCATATCCCAAGGAAGGACACATATTTTAAGTCCATATTTTTTCAAAACCATGATAATTACCCTATGAATTAAGATTATGACACTTGGAAAAGACAAATTAAAAAATAAGTTCATATATAAACCATATAAGTACAAAATGTTACATATAATGAAGTTGTGTAGAGTCTCTCAAACCAATAGAAGAAGAACAAAATAACATTTCTTGTTATAGAGATAGATCCTTTAATATTCGCATATGCTAATAATTTCATTACACAAATTCATATCTTAGAATAAGAAGATGGAAATGATAGAGATATATCTATAACTACCACACTAAAGGAGACATAATAAATTCCACCAGATTAGGATCTCTCTCAAAGTGCATAAAATTCTTTGAAACTACAACTATCCTTGATGTTAGTTGTAACACAATCAACTATGATACCTATAAGAAACTCTATTATGGAAATTGATTTGGATGATTTTATACACCTAGCTCCCTATGATGGGTCTAAAGACCCTAAAAATTACTTATATGTGACATGAAATGGCAAGCAAAAGCAATCACTGATGACAATATAAATAATTTTGAATTGATCAATGATTTGGGTGAATGTGCATTGGAGTTCATCTTTAGGAAAAATAAATCTAGAGCATCCCTAGATGATTTTAAGAAATGGATCATCATAGAGTTTAAGGTTAATAAGAGTTCAATCCAAACAATGTAAGATTTGAAGGAGATCTAATAAGGACCCTCGAAGACTGTTGGTGACTATGATTATAGATTCTCTAGCATCATGAACAAAGTAGAATTTTTTTGGAATATAAGTACAAATACACTTGGTTTTTAGAAGTTTTATGACCAAGGATTAGATTTTCCATGGCCCAAACTTAGTTTAGAGATAAATCATATGCCAAATCCACTACAATTTGGGTAGAGTAGATTGAAGAGTATGGGGATGTAGTTGCACCATCAGCCAATGTAGAAAGTACCTTTAAAACTATTTTGAGTAGATTAGATTAGTTTCAAGGAAGGGATGAGAGACCCAAGTTAGATATATGGTGCATAGAGTGCAAAAAAATAAGGGCATCATAGAAATGAGTGCCCCAAGGTTAAGATGGAGTTGTAAAGATATATAGAGTGGTAGGGCATCAGACCTCATAGTGTCATCTTTTATAGAAGTAAATAAACAATCCATCTAAGATGTATTATAAATTATGTAATTCACCTACATAGATGACAAGTATTGTAATGCACTCTAATATTGAAGGAGTATATAACTAAGAATGTGTTCATGGTTACTACATAGAAAGCCATAATTATGTAATAAGATAGTCGTAACCTAAAGAGAATTATAATAGGTCATAATACCTTGATAATGCCTTGGGTCCCTGAAGCACATAAATAACCTTTTACACTATTGGGTCCCCTAGATTCTACATAGAATTATAATATCACCTCACATAACTTCCCATAACCTACTGTGACCTATCTATATCAAGCTCCATGAAATCTTGTGATTCCACTAGTACAATAATAAGGATGGGACTTAAACCCACAATAACCACAAGTGGATGGATTTGATTAATATTTGTAACATAAAAGATGGAATTCAACCTAGAATACTAACAATTTTGGGAAACAATAACACAAAGGTGGATGGGGATTTTAGGGGAACAAATGAAGATATGGAGGTGGTGTGTAGGGAGGTTGAGGAAAAAGTGGTCCCAAATAAACCATTCATTTTTATCTCTATAGAGAACTAAACCATGTGTAGATAAATTATGTAAATAATATGCATAAAAAGGATACAAAGCTCACTAACCTATAAAGAGATACCACAAAAGCATAGGGACCTAGTATATTCCACCAGGATTTGAAAGAAGTAATTTTAAAAATTACTATGTAGGAAAAATTAGAAGAATATTGCTAAAATAAATAATAAATTTTCCTTAGGGTTTTTATTCACAAATTAAGTAAGTCAGGTTCACCAAATGATTTAACTTTTTGGGAATAACAGAGTTTTATTTCTATTTCAGTTAAGGATGTAAATTAATAAATCAATACATAAATATAGAAATAAATATAGTCCAAATTTGTATTCCTATTTTTATTTTTCACCTTTCTAAAAATAGTAATATATAGGAATAAATATAACTTAGTTGGAAAATAGAAGGAGATGACTGATATAGAGGTTGAAAATGGCTATGTAGGACTGGGAAGGTATTGTTAACCTAAATTTGGATTTTGTTCAGTGAAAGGATAGGACCATTAAAAAGTGGATGATTTGGTGTTCAATGCTATTAAATGTTCTTATTGTTATTGTCCAAACTAATCATAGACCTAAAACTTTATGTGTAGTTTCACTATGCCTATGAAAATTGAGTGCTAGTTATTAATAGAACTCATTGTAGATTTGATTTTATCTTCAATCCATAATATTACATCATGCTTGATATAATTATATTTGAGAAATAGGGAGATTAGTGTGTAATATGCACTAAATGTGCAATCCACACAACTTGTGTGGGTACACTGCCTACATACCAATACTCTAAAGAGGGATTAATCCATATGTAGTTCTCCCACCTAGTGTGATTTGTGTAATAGTGTGATATAGATGAAAAATTCCAAATTAATATTATTTAAGGTGGCTAGGGATTGGTATGAGGATTTGAGTAGGTTCTTAGCTGTGTTAGGTGTTTGTATGAAGAGAATTGGGAAGTTTACCTTAGTGATTTGTTTGTATTCTTTCTTTCTTTGTAAGTTTGGTCACCTCCTTTGTAAATGATATTTGAGTGGGATTTTATAGGTAATAACTAGTCATGGACTAGATGAATTCATGTGAGGCTAACCTAATTAAGGATAAGGACTAGATGAAAATGACCATTAGGGCTTAAAGTGCAAATGGATAAGATCATCAAAAAATGGATGCATTTGTGTCTAGTGCTATAGTCCAAATGGGGTACTCCTATCCTACAAGCTTGGGACCTAGGAGAATATTTTTTTCATAGGGAATACTATTTGGCTAAGGTGGAATGATCATCCAAAATTTTGTAAATGACTAGAAATGAGCTAGAAAATGTCTATAAGGTTCATAAGATCATGCAAAAAGGACCTATGAATGGGTGTCAAAATCCACACTCAAACTACCAATTTGGACATTTTATATGACTACATAAATCATGTTTAGATAAATTATCCTATAAATCCTGAGAGGTAACCTTACTATGCATACTATAGGGTGACAGAGAAGCATAATATAAAAGATTATCTAGTTTTATAAGTGCAATGGAGGGAGAGACCTATTATAAATGTTAACATGATCTATGGATAGATAAAGGAGGATGCCACATTAAAATCATTAATTAGACAACATGTAGAGTAGGGGTTACCTCTATTAGAAATTCCTAAAGACTTGGGTATTAAAAAGGTATATCTAGATTGATATCTTGAACCTACTATTGAAAAAAGCTTGATGCATTAAGCTGTATAGATTTTGAAGATAATCTAGTAGCAAGGGATGAATGAAGGGGATGATGTGGCTCTTAATGCATAGATGTATGGGTAGATAGTGAGTATATTAACATAGGATGATAATTTCATGACATTGATAGATTTAATGCAACTCCTTATTATGATGCATAATAAATATATCTCCTAAAACATCATGAACCTACTCCATAACCTACTAAAATGTGTAGAGAAAGGCTAGTAATGGATAGATAAGTTGGTCTAGTTTGTAAATAAAAATAAACCTTGGGACGTTAATGCAAGGAGAAAAAATTATCTTGGTATGGCATACCTAAAACTATATTTGACTTTGGAAGCACTATAAATATGATCCCTAGATCCACTTGGGAATTCTTGAGAAAATGTGTACTGAGCTATAGTCCTATCACACTCAGCCTTGTGGACTATGAAAGGAATGAACCTATGGGTCCCATGGAGGATGTATAAATCAAAGTCATATAATTTAGCTTGTGAGGTGATTTCAATGTGATTGATATGAATACAAATGTGACTTACTACTCTTCTTTAATCAAGAAGAAGTGGGACTATGATGCGTGTGAGAATATTAACATAGTCATGAATCATCTAGAGTCTCATTAGGATAACAATATACTTATCATTACTTTAGACAAGACTGAGTCTAGACCTTATATCATCCCAAAAGAGCTAGACTTACCTTATGCTGGTGCTAATGCTAGATGGATGAAGGTTTTAGGTGAAGATAAGAAGAAGGCTCTTTGGGTAATTGAATATAGTTTCCTCTACCAAAATACTATTCTACAAACTTGGATTCTCAGTGCAGAATGACTCTTAGACAAGATGGGGTTCAATATCTTAAATTTCCCTCACAAGGTTGAGGAGGATGTGTGATCAATGAAGGTAAGATCTCCAATATAATTTAATATGGATTTTATATATCAAATGGGTTGTACTAGGTAGGAATATCTATATAAAACCAAATTTAAAGGGTGTTGTCCCATGGGATATAGCTTCTTTAATTAGAGGATAATTGGACACCTATGTACTTAACTAGGTGAAAGGAGATCATGAACTATGATCATTACAAATGGTATTTATGATTGCACACGAAATACCATATTATTTTTCTATGGAGGATGTTGGAAAATTCATCACATAATTTAAATATCATGTATTAGATGAGAACTAGAGTGTTAATGCTTTTAACTATGTGATGAAGGGGATTGATGCAAACTAGTGGGCTGCCCATAAAAATTCACAAATAACATGGAAATAAGTATGTAGGCTATTATTATATCGATTAAAATTACCATATACTATCAAAAGAGACTAGACTATATATGAGGGAAAATACCCAAAATGACATGTGTATAAAATATATTGAGGTATGGATGTTAAAGGGTATTGATCATAATGTTTGGCCACATAGTTTCATCTATACCCTGGGTGTTTTCCCTACAACATGGTACATCCAATAGAAAAAAAGCATTGGGAATAGACCCAAACCTTTCATTTTTTAAAGTGACAATCCTCATGTTTAAGACATTTTACAAAACCCAGTTCTAAGTGAACTTTATTCACATGAAGTCATAAATAAAAACCCAAAACACATGTTACAAATTCTAAAAATTGGCCAAGGTGAGGCCCAACCATGGATTCAACCCTACCATAGGATACATGAGGAGGGTGAGTAATCCTCTAGGATGGATAGTGAGGATTATATGTACATAAAGGATATCTTTGAACCAGAGAGAGTTAGAGCCTCTTCTAGAACCAATCATAGAGGAAACAAAGGAGGAAAATTTATGACATATATAGTTCCTAGAATGTGAAGGAGAAAATTTGGATACTCTATGAATTCATCCCTAAAGAATAACCTAGGATGTATTAGGAGACATTAAAGGAATATATAGAAAATATTTTCATTGAAAATGAACCCAAAATGGTGCATTTCAAAGACTATTAGATGTAACAAGATATCTTGGAGGCTTGGTAGTTATTACGAGACTATTGGGATGTATTTCCTACAACTTTTATAGAATTTATAGGTGTTTATCCTTATTTGTGGAGATGTACATAGATTTAAATGAGTGTGTATGGCCAATCAAGAAGAGACCATATAGGCTAAACCTAAAAATGAAGATGAAAGTGAAAGCTAAACTCAATCACATGTTTCAACCAAGCATTATCTCCCCAGTTAAGAAAGATGACTAGGTTATCCTCATGGTAGTACATCCAAATAAGACTATGGAGATATGCCTTCATAGAGACTATTGTATTCTCAACTATGATTGTGTCAATGACACATTTCCCATTCCTTTCATGGATGAAGTTTTAGAGGCTATTATAGGTCATGAAGTGTTTTTGTTCATACATGGATTCATCAGATACCCATCATAGAAGAGTACATGACCAAAAACAAATTCTCAATAAAATGGGGTTTTTTCTATTACAAGGTCATGCTGTTTGGAATTAAAAATTCACCTATAGTGTTTTCCATAGCTATGTTGGTTAGGTTTAAGCATTTCATTCATGACTTCCTAGAAGTATACTTGGATAACTAGGGAATGTTATATTTATTCAGAGAACTTTTATCAAAATTTAGATTAATGTTAGAGAGATGTAGATTGATACACATATCACTAAATTTGAATAAATGTATGTTTTCACACCTTTTGGTATTATATTAGGCCATGTAGTGTGTAGTAAAGGCATCCTAGTATACCAAACTAAGATTGTAGTTATTATGAGTATTCTACCACCTAAGAATTTGATATAAGTGTTATATTTTTTATGACACATTAGTTACTACCATAAATTCATCAAGAGGTACACTGCTATATTAGCCCCTTTGGATAAGCTAATAATAAAAGGAGTCCAGTTTATATGGATAGAGGACTGTTAGGATGTATTCATTGATTTAAAGTAGTGTATAGTGATTTCTCTGATCCTATTTTTTTTAGATTGGAGTAAATATTTTTATGTACATGTGGATGCTTTAGGGCTTGAAGTTAGAGAAGTACTTGCATATCCAGGAGAAGTAGGATTGGTTCATTTGATCCACTTTGCAAGTATAAAGTTTTTAAAAGGTAGAGAAAAATTACATGACAACTGAGTGGGAATCCTTGGTGATAGTGTTCACAGTATAAAAGTTTAAGCACTAATTATTATCCACATTATTTTAAATATTCACTAACCATCAGAATTTTTGATACCTTATAAATAAGCCATTGTTGGGTAGATGCATATCTCATTGGTTGATGCTTTTCCAATAATTTTAATTGTAGATTAATGTCAAACCCAAATAGGAGAATGTCAGTCTATACCACCTCAACTGTCTAACTAATGGTGAGGAACCTTAGGAAATACAAGATGAGTCAACATAATCACACCTATCTAAGGTTAATGAAATTATAGATCAACTATAGGAGATTAAAAAGTTTATCAAACAAGAGACATTCCTAGAAAACTATATAGAAATAGATAAGATATTAATAATCACCAGAGCTTTTCCATATAGTCTTGTTAACGGATTCTTGTATTACTTAGGTAAATATTAAGTTTTAAGTAGAGTGTAATTAGAGAATGAGCATGTACATATCAGAGATGAAGTATATCAAGGATTCATTAGAGTCTACTTTGTAGGAGATATAAATGTGAGGAAAATTTTTCAAAGTAGCGTTTGTGGCCCTATCTATTTGAAGATACGTAAAGAGTTGCATAATTGTGTAATGTATGCCAAAGGATGGGGAAGCCACACTAGTGGGATGAGATACATTTATATCCCATGCCAATTAAATGACCTTTTAAATAATGAGCTATTGACTTTATATAACAAATCAATCCCCTAAGTAAACACAGAAGGACAAGGTACATAATAACTATGACAAATTACTTGACCATGTGGGTAGAAGTTGTTATGACTCCAATTTATGGTGTCAAGGACACAATTAAGTTCCTATATAGTAAAATCATTACTAGGTTTGGATGCCCTCTTAAATTGGTAAGTGATAGAGGAATTAATTTTTTGAATAATACCATAAAGACCCTCACAGATGAGTTCTTGATATCACATCATAAAAACACCACTTATCATCCATAGGAAAATTTCCAAGTTTAGTCTTCAAACAAGGTGATTGGTAAGATGTTTAATAACATATGTGATGTAAAGTGAGATGATTGGGAGGATAGACTTCTAATAATCATGTGGGTTTATTACACACATTATAAATGTGTAATGGCTTTTACACCATTCCATTTGGTCTATGGGATAAAAGATATGATACCTATGAAATATGTACTTCCTATTTTGTGATATGCTAATGTGATGTAAATGGGTTTTTAGGATTTAATGACTAATAGGTTTATAGACTTGAATTATATGGATAAAGTGGGATATAAAATAGTATAGGCCTAAGACATAAATAAGCGTAGCCAAGAGGCATGACATGATAAAAACCTATGAATAAAAGAATTTTAGTTAATCAACTTGTTATTTTATATGATATTAGGTTCATATATTTACCTAGAAAGCTTAACATCTAGTGGAAGGGCCCTTACATCATCCATAAACTTTCACAGCCTAGAATAGTGGTCTTATGATATTTGTAGGAAAATGTCTTACCTGAGTGGGTAAATGTATATATGTTAAAGTCTTACTATGATTAATTTAGCATAAGATGGAATAAAGGTTCTATATTGCACTAAGTAGATAGTTATCAGACTTGAAAAATGTTATTTTCAAGATAGTTTGGGTTTTGTGTGTTTATTTAAGCACATGTGGCTAAATGTAAATGTGTATATAGAGGTCAATGATAATAAGTATCTATAAAAAATTGAAATGTTTCATTCTTTTAGATATAATTAGAGAAGGTGGCTAAATGAGTATAGTTTATGAACATCTATTAAGTCTAGTAAAGACATATGCATCCAAATATTGAGAAGATAGTATAGTTTAATGGTCAAGATATTTCATTTAATGATTAGGTATGGGGGACATTGAAAAATCTATTATAAAAGTGATAGGTCTATGTTAGAAATAGAATAAGTAATGTATGGACAAAGCCCAATTAATGCATTAGGTAAAAAGGAATTGACTACCACCATAATAAAATGTCACATCATAAAAATAAACACCACATCAACAAGAAAGGATCCACTCCATTTAAAGGTCACGTGTGAAGGATTGAGTGATTACACAACTCATCATGATAGTGAAACATCGAAGGTAGTGTGAGATGTTATAAATTTATCACTTTTAATACTCAATTATTATCCATTTATAAGTATACCAAAGTGTTACAAATTTTAAGGTGATTACTAATCTTTGATAAGTCTATACTTTTCACATCCCAAAAATTATTCAAAAAAGACATGTAATGGTTGGATTTGATCGATCTCAACTCATCAAAAGATTCATATAAGAACAAAAAGGACATGGTAATTGGTATGAAATTATGGCAAAAAAACCTCACAAACCCTAATGGTTATGATCTTCTCACAATTCAAAGCTATGAATGTTTGTCCAAGACATCATTGAAGGGACATAGCCACATAAGGTCTATAACACAAATGCGGAGCAATTGATCTACTTTCCCACTTTTTGGAAACTTATATATGTGATGAAGGTATTATTAGGTTAATATAATGATGAAAATATTTATCTCTCCCAATACATAACCATCCACATTAATAATATTGCAATGGCTAGGGTGACAAAAATGCCTACAAGAGGGAGATTGATAACACACTAAAATTATGAACTCCACCCATCCTTCCAAAGATCTAAGAAAATTACTCTCATATCTCTAGAATAATTCCATTGAAAGACATTTAATATATGTTGTAGTGCATTATATTATAATTCATTTCTTGTAAACTCTAGTAGACAACCAAGGATGAGCTACAAAAGGGGTCATCAATATTGCCCATCGAATGATCCATCATATCAAAGAATTCAACTAGTTATAATTCTTGGTCAATACGCTCATGTCCAATATAGATAAAGTCTTAGAGACTATGAAACAAACATTATAGTACCATTTTCTATATTTTTATTGGTGTTTATGTAGTATAAGTCTCCTGAGAGTGAAGTTCATCTCAATGTTGACTACTAGCTAGATGTACAATTCCATAACCTTACATGGACCCATGAGAGCACCTACTTTTGGAATAAATCCAAGTTAACCACTTGTTAAAATTATTTGGTTGAGATAATCACAAAAAACCCATGCATACCACCCAATATCATGTAGTATTTAGGCCAACATGAAGTTGTTATGAAGATGTTGAAGGACGTTGCTATTTGAGTTCATGAACTACCAAAGGTACTTGGTCCACCCCTCTCATAATTTATCAACATAAATATGGTGTATACTAAGGTAGCTAAGTAGAAGGTAATCACAATAATGATAGCCACCCCATTTCATATAGTACCACCATCTATTTTAGATCCTACAACTATAAATACATAACCTTTAATAAAAACTACCCCAATCTAAGATTTTACAAAACATAAGGTGCCTAAGGGTATAATCTCTTTATCTCTTCCAAGGTAGAATAATCTCAACTAGATTACTTCATTTGATGAATTGATTATACCCAAAAAATTTAGGCTCTATGACTTGTTGCATATGGGCACTGATGAGTGGTAGGAATATTAGATGATGATGCATGGTATGGAAAATAACATATACGAGAAGAAGGAAGAGAAAGAGTATTATTTTGGAAAGTCATGTGCACTATAGATGTGCAGAACAAAGTTTAAAAAAATATTTTCATTGAGTTATCTTCATGCCTATATTTTATAATCATCGATACATTAGTTGAAGAAGCTAAATTGCAGTAAACTTGGAAAATGTTTGAGGTAAGAGGATCCATTATGAGTCCATCATAGTCAAGAGTCACCAAAAATAGTCCTCTAGTACCATTTTTATGGCATAGGTGGACTCCAAGTATCCCTTGATAATCTAAGATGGAAACCTCACCTATTCCTATCCATGTCATCAGAGGCCCTATGATGGAAGAACAATAAATGTAGGAAGTTTAAGCACCAAAACCCATAAGATGCCTAGTTTTCAAGGGATAAGTTTCTTGAGGAAATGTAAAAATGACTATCCTTCAATAGTATCCAACCAAATTTAATGGGTTAAGAGAAAGACATAAGAAGTCACACTAGAAACTATGCCTACAAAATAATAATAAACCACATGTGAAGAAGTATACGGAGTAGTTGGGCATCACATGCACCAAGAAGAAAACTGCAAGGCTAAGGCTGATGCTAAATAGAAGGAAGAGGTGGATCAATAGGAATGATAAGAATCCTAATGCTAGGCCAAGGAAGTAGAGGATAATGAGAAAGATAAGGATTTTGAGGCATTCTAAAAATAATAATAGGAGGAAGACATGACAAAAATGTAGTAGGAAGTTGCAACTTTAGAATAAGCTCAACAAAAACAACGTGTAGCTGAACAAAAGCATAAAGATGTTAAATTGAGATAATAGAAAAAATAGAAGGAAGCAATATAGGAGTATAATAAAAACCATATTACATAATACAAAGCACAAAATACATCTAAGAACTAAGCATGATAGTGAAAATCATAGGTAGAAGAGGCTAATAATAAGACAAAGGAAGATGCAGAGAAGAAGCCATAGGATGAGTTAAATAAGAAGGCATAAGAAGATGTTTCCAAGAATGCACAAGATGACACTAAGAATAATATTGATGAGGAATCCCAAGCATCTTCTATAAAGTCACAATATGTGCCAACTCCATTTAGTTCTAGTGGAATGCAAACATCTCATGAGTTTCTCTAAATACTAAAGTGAGACACTTTATTTGCCTCACAAGATGATAGTGCTTCCTTGAGCATATCTAACATTTGGTTGTAGGATGTGCTAGTAAATTTTACATGGTGTACTATTTTTTTTCTACCCATCACTCCATTACAAATGACACTTGTAATTACATTAGTTACACATCTTGATTTGACTCTTGTCACCACCAAAACATCCTTAGATGTTTCCTATCTATTATTGTTAAAGTAAATTGAAGGTATCATTGAATTCCAAGAGTCCATTTTTCATAGTGTATTTGTATTAGAGAAATAGGTTAAGGATCTTAAGGATAAAAATTTTACAGTCATGGAGTCAAATGCATTACAAGGAAGACTATCAAGGATCCCTATCCCAAATTATACACCCAACTATTTATAGATTTGTCACTCCTTGATAAGGACTAGCTTGATCTTATTCTCAACAAGCTCACCATAGATCGATAGACCTTAAATGAAGTGAGAATAATCTAAAAGGGATAATCCATCAAATATGAAACTAAGGTCCTCTTTGAGTTGTTAGCTAAGTATCAAACCACTATTAATACTACTCAGTCTTAGGCTACATACATTACACTTTAGCTACTCAATTAGAAGGAGTATTTGGATATAGTTTGGACCACTATGCAACCCAAATTTTCCATGGTTTCTTTCACACATGCTTATATCATAGTGATAAATTACAATCCTACTACCATGGATGATAAACTACAAACCTCACTTAGTGTGAGGAAAATTGTCATGTAAAATATGTAGACTTGATAGAATTAAATTTTGTGTAACTCTTTCATCGGTGTATAGGTATAATGACATGTAGATAAAATATTTTAGTTCCATGGTAAAATCACCACCAAAATCAACATGGTGAAGTCTGCTATGCTTGAGATGGTTGACACAAATATTCACTAGTTCATGGCTAATCAAACTCCCTTGCACAATATTATACATAGTGCTCAGGAAGTTATAATTAATTATAAGTCTTACAAGGATTATTTGGACCTCATCGATGTAAGAATTATACCACTTTTATATGATCCTAATATCATTACACCCAGCCAACTGAAATAGATTCTTCACCAATAAAAGATGCCCCCACTAGCCAACTGATGCTTTCATAGGTTCCATAATTTTTAAATTTTGGTCATTTTATTTTACACTTAGAAATTTGTCTAGTCCTATGTACAGATAATCTATTTATCTATTCCTATGTAGAGCTAATCTATTGAAAACCCACAAGGGTGGTAGACTAGTATGTTAGTTGAAAATCCAAAAGGGAAGTTGTGTAGTGTGAAAAGGGTGAAAATTCATTTATTGGCACCTTTAGTGAAGTTTGTGAGTCCTTTAAACTTCTATATTTTGTCTTTTTTTTTAAATTTATGCATGGATAACTTACCTATATGATGTTGTATTGGGACATTTTATGTCTAAGAAAGTGTTATCTGTATATGGTAAATGTAAAACCACCTGTATGTATGAGAACATTATATGTTAATTCCAAC